>JAIPRM010010669.1:0-13577 GCA_025469315.1 Stegophylla sp. TES_Ste_2020
AATCTTTTTGAAATTTTTATGGCATTTTTTCGTGACTATTTTTAGTGGTTGGTGAAAATTTCAAGTCTTTTGCTGCATTATTTTAGAAGTTATGCCAAAAAGTAATTTTCAATTTTACGGAAATTGCAGTAATTGCATATTTTGCCGATTTTTGAAAATTTTTTTTCAGTTTTTTCGCATTATTAAAAAAAATATTGAGAAATTCGAAAAATTACTTTTCAAAAGTACCATCTGGGTTCGATTTTGGATCTATAAAGTTACTGATCGAAATTTTTGGACCAGTGGTTCTATACGAAAAAGTGTTCACAGAGGAAGAAAAAAAAATAAAAAAATAAATAAATATCATTGTAAAAACATAAGCTTCTTCACTAACGTTCAGAATCTAAAAAAAGTAAAGTAAAGTATATACTAGAAAGCCGGACATACTTCGCACCACGGATATTCTTCGCTCTTCGGGTTAAATACTGATACCCTAGGTGGATGTGTTGAGAATACCGACTTTTATAGTTTTTTATATTAACTTCCTTCGTTTAGAATTGTCTTATTGAAGAAATACTATATAGCTTCTTTAAAATCCACCAAGAGTATCCGATCCTAGTACTTCGGAGTGAAAAATATTAATATAATTGATAAGAAATCCAATTTGAACTAATAATAAATTTACTCTCAAAGTGAGCTGTCTCCACAGACTTCTTTACTATACAGTAATATAATTAAAGGTAGCATAATAGAAGTCTGTGACTGTCTCTAGACCAGTGGTTTTCAACCGGTGTGCCGCGGCACACTACTATGCCGTGAAATCGACTAGGTGTGCCGCGAGAAATATCTAATATTTGTCATTCTCATTATATTATAATTATTAATTATTATATTTTTGTCAAATGTGTGTGCACAGATTGGCGAGTTTAACGTTTATTCGATTAATAATATTTCTTATAGATAATAACTATACTGTCTATACTTGTGTTTTTAGTTCATTTTTCATAATTAAAGTAAAATTTACACAATTAAATTCTCTTCTCTTTTCTTACACCAACGTCCTAGTAGACTATTAATTATTTGAATTATAACACCAATTGATAAAATTGTTACTATTAAATGTCAACCAATTGTACAGATTAGACATGTGTAGGCAAACTCTACAGTGTACAGTTTTAACTCGGATGGATGTCTTTAGCGATAGCTAATACCCTCTTATGGTTACCAAAGTAGTTGTTGTCATGTGCGTGAGTGTGCACTATTTGTAGTTTATAATAGTGTGCCGTGAACCAAAAAAGGTTGAGAACCACTGCTCTAGACGCTCGTCAACAGACTGCAGACCGGCAGAAGCAGGTTGATAAGCCGCGAAACACAGTGATATCATTCACGTTATCGTTGTTGATATTATACATTATGAATATGTTATGGTTATCGTTCTCGTCGTAGAGTCGTATTACTATTATTATTTTTTTCATTCTGATAAATAATCCTCAGTATTGAGATATTATTTCAGTGCTATTGCGAATTGCATTTATTCTCTCTTATCTTTATTTATGTAACACATCGTATTAATATTTCCTATTACTACTATCGTTGTTGTTGTTGTTAAGTAATAATGTTTCCGATCGGCGATTAGACGGTTTCGCTCTCTCTCTCCCTCACGTTTGCTCCGAAATCTGACAACTGACAATAGTATTATCTATTCTAGCGTATTGTGCTGAACGCCAGTAACGCCGCACGTTAATTTCGATTTCCGTCGACAAACACACCCACACACGGCGGCCGTCTAGCTGTCGAAGCGGAGCGGACGGGCGTACGAATTCGCGTACGTCGCTGACCGCCCGTCGGGCATCCGGTGTACGCGTTCAGAACGGCCGTTTGCTCACCGATTCGACGTTTCGCCACTCCGACGAAGGGGTCCGGTTTCGTCACCGGTGCCGGAACGCCTAGCTGACCATCACGGTGCACGCTCTCCTGCCGCCGCTCGCTTCGGTGAAAAAAAATCGAATTAACGGTGGCGGTTCCCATCGCCATGGACCCGGTCGGCATCGAACTCCTCTCGCAGATCCAGGAAGGACAACTGTACAAGTACACGAACGTCGTCAAAGGCTGGCAACACAGGTGGTTCATACTGAATCCCATAGAAGGAACGCTGAGTTATTTTTTGGTAAACATCCACACGATTGTATTGTATCAATAACCAAATCGTAATCTGCACAGATATTCGCTCGGACCAGCACCTAGGTAGAGTAGGGACCCACTTATCCGTATGACGGGTGTGTCTCCATTGACGATTTCAATCAATGATCGTCTTGATTACGCGCAATGTCAGTCGAGTGTGTTATCTGTGTTCACATTTTGACGCGACGCGACGTCTTCAATGAATACCCCTCACTGCACCTCAAATGTTTTTCAAAACATATAAAAGCATAGAGCACCAACCTACTGTGTTTAAGCTTTATCGAAATTGATATCTCTGGACATAGAAGTATAGATACCTACTCTCTGTATTGTTGACCGAGTGAATTAAATTTAGGTTCTTACTCTACTTATGTAGTATAGGTATAAATTATTATATTTAGGTGGGTACTTAGTATTGTTATTTTTATTTTAAACTTTGAACACAAGTCTAGGTATCTATTTGATTTAAATTTTTAATGTACCCTTATGTTCTATTCTCTTTTATTATCGAGTTAGGATGTATATTTTATGTTTTAATTTAAATATAAATTATTAAAAATTAAATGTAACAGCATCCTTTTTTGTAATGATTTATTATGGTGCTAAGATATAAGTAGGTATAAATACCTCTATATAAGTTCTTACTGAATTAAAATTACAATAACTATACATTCATTAAAATAATACTCTATACCAGAGGTTCCCAACCTTTTTGTCACTGAGTACCATTAGACGTTTTTATGATCAATTCACGTACCACTTAAATAATTCTAAAACTTAATAATTAGGAGAATGGTTTTTTTTTTTTTTAATATGAATTTTACATTCTGAGCGGAGCAAAAAAGCTAGTGTATTTATAATCTTGGTAATTTATTTTTATTTTTTTGTTATTACTTTTTCATATAAAAATACTTTTCCAAAAGTTTCAACCAAAATTTGAATCAGCATTCTGTTCTAGATAGTACTTTTAAGAGGTTATTTTTTAGTAGATTTTCTACAATTTAGTAAAAACTCACCATAATTTTACAAAACACCTTTAAAACTTTATTTTTTTATGCAAACTTTATGAAAAATTATGTATAGATTGACAATAAAATGAGAAATATTTTGATGAAAGAAAAGGTTTGATATGTGAAAATAAATGTTTGTATTTTTTTTCTTATTATTCTCAGTTGATAGTGAGGTATATAACTAGTAAAGTGATAAATAAATATTTTTTGTGATTACAGTGCTTAAACTTTATAATTTTCAAGTAATATTTTCTTGTACAAACTAAAGGGCCACTAAATCTTATTTTAATGTAGAAATTATTTTTAGTTTCTTTTAAATTTAATACACCTAACAAATTTCATGAGAGATGTAAAGAATAACCTGCATGGTGCGAATTATGTTAGACTTTTAATACCGTATTCCGTAACAAAATGGATTTCGATATTACCCAACGTACTTACTTTTGGCTTCTTTTAAGACTCAAAATCGAAGGTTTTACAGTATATGTGCTTGTATAGATCGGACAGATCAGTGTGAGGATTTTGCATCTATTTTCAATTATTTCTCACAGATCATAATGATATACAGACTTTTTATTATTTATTGTTTGGTATTCATACAAGTAAAGAAAAACCTAATCAAAAAATTTCTTCGCGTACCACCAACAAGTTTTCTACGTACCACTAGTGGTACGCGTACCATGGGATGGGAACCTCTGCTCTATACAAACTAAGATCATAGTAACCCCTGTAATTTTGTGTTAACATTAATGTATACAATTCATACCTAGGTATTAACTATGTTCAAATAAATAGGTAAATCACTTTTTATGACTGTTAATTTAAATTAAATGTGAAAATAAACCTAATGATAAATATTAATTCTTATTTATGAACATTACAACAATTTTTAATTATTCATTTATATAATTAGGTACTTAGAAAGTAGATATTTTGAAAAAGAAGTAATAGATATTATTAATTTAATGAACTTATTTTCTACAATTTTCTGTTATTTATGGAGTGATGGCTAGTTGTTTTGTAGCTAATTATATAAAGCTTTCTCGCGCCTACATTGTTTATAGACATATCAACTACACCAAATTGTAATAAAATTAATTTAATTCAATCTTTCAATCTAAATTCTACATAATAATTGTGGCTTAAATAATAATTACTATAATATTTCAATTTAGACTAAAATAAAATATTACTTTTTGGCATGTACTTTTACACTTTATTATAAGTCAAATATTTAGGAATGGTTATAGTATTTTGTGTTGATATGCCTGTATACCTATTTAAAATTACCTAATAAAATAATTTTTAATATTTTTATTTAATTAAAATATACCTAAGAAAAAATATGTATGTAATATAAAAACTGTTTCAAAAATTTAAAACACTAAACATTTTTTATAAAACTTTAAACATAACAACAAACAAGATTCTAATTTATTATTTTAATAACAATTATTATAAATAATATAGTAAGTATAATCAATATTATAAATATCTAAAGTGAAAATATTTTGCTTAGTTAAAATTTAATGAATAAATGACTGGACATACTTCACACCATAGGTATTCTTTGCCGCTTGATAAGTGTGATGAATTTTAATGTTAAGAATCAAATTTTTTGATAATGTTATAATAATTAAGAAAATATGATTTTAGATTCTGAGTAAGCCAAATTTAGCTAGTGGCATTAATAAAATGTTCATTTTAGATTCTAAGTAAAAGTGAAGAATATTATTGGTTTTACAAATCTGTGTGTGTGTTTTTTTCTGTATGAATGTCATCACAAGTTTGAGTAAAAATACTGATTCAAAAGTTTTGATCAGTAACTTTATACATCTGAAATGTCGTTTAATTGGTACTTTAGGAATGTCATTGTTTGAAATTCTCAATACTTTTTCTAAGCGCATGCCTAGACTACCCAAATACTGACAAAAAATGGTAAAAACGTCATAACCAGGAATTTCCATAGATTCAATTTTATTTTTTTTTTCGTTTAACTTCAAAAATAATGAAGCTACAAAGTTGAAACTTTCACCAAGTCCTAAAAATAATTCTATGCATACCTCATAAAATGTTCAAAAACATTTAACCAATTTTGAAAATATATGAAATTTCTCATTTTTTGTAAGTTTTTAACTCATAAAATTTTAATTTCTGGATATTAAGAGCTGAAATTTTAATACAAACATATTCATGCGTATTAACAATAGTACTAGAAAAATCTTGAAAATCGTAAGTCAGGTATTTGTTTTATAACTATTTAAAGTTAGCATTTTGACAGAATTCATTAGTTTTACGTAAAATTTCATAAAAAAAAAAAAAAAAAAAATACTCAAATGCTTATAAAAAGTAATTAAATTGGTTCAGCTGATCTTTATGAAACTTGGTACATAGATAAAAAATCATATTTTGAATATTTTGGTAAAAGAAAAATTTTCACGGGCGAATAATTAAAATTTTTACATAGTTTTGATTGAATAAAAAATTGGAAAAATTACTACAAATATTAAATACTATAAATAAAAAGTTAAGTAAAGTAAAGGCAAGAAAGCCGGACATACTTCGCTCCACGGATATTCTTCGCTCTTTGGGACAGATACTCATGATGGGTTTGTGGAATTTTAAAGAAACGATAAATCATTTCTTCAATAAGACGATTCTGAATGAAAAAAGTTAATATTATAAAGATCAATAATGGTCGTCATTTTCAACACACTTACCAAGTATCTGACCCGAAGAGCGAAGAATATCCTTGGTGCGAAGTATATCCTACTTTCTTGCCTTTACTTTACTTTGCTTTACTCTTTACATTACTTTACTTTTTTTTTTATCTAATAAATTAAGGATAAAATAAGATATTATTATTAATATTTTATTAAGATATAATAAGATATTATTCAATAAGAAAAGAAATGTTAGAAAAATTTCCAAATTTTTTTTCCATATTTTCAAAATTTTTTTGAACCAAAATCTTTCTTATATTATGTCTATCTAGGTTTAAATTTTCATAAAGTTTGGATCGAAAAATGATCTCTCTATAGTACCAACTAGAAGAAAATCGGGTTTCAAAACATTATTGATCAAGACTATTGGATAAGTAGATCAATACAAAAAAGTGTTCACAGAAAAAAAATAAAAAGAAGAAGAAAAAAATAAACATCATTGTAAAAACATAAACTTCTTCACTTCATTCAGAATTTAAAATAGACATGGATTACTTTGTTAATAATTAATAGTATTGGACTATTACTGAACATTTGAAAAAGTGTAGTGAATTTTATTTGATGTTACCCATTTCTGGAAAAAAGTTAATTCTATAATTAGCTCAAAACCCAAGTATTCCCATAAAAATCATTTGCATTTCTCATTTTTATTAAGACATTTATTACCTCATACACACACACACACACACACACACACAATTATCGAGTACCCAACATTATTAAATAACATTTTGTTAAATATAACCTTATCATCAATTATTATAGTTATATAATATTTTAAGCTTCGCTCAGAATCGTTTTATTGAAACAATGATTTATCTATCATTTCTTTTAAATTCAATATAGCTACCAAGAGTATCTCACTCAAGGTGCAAAGTATGTACGACTTTCTTTAAATTTTAATTATTATTGAAACACTTTCTACTCGAAAATGTGTTTACATAAAAATGTAGGTAAACTAAAAAAAATAACTCTCCTTGTAGATACCTAACTATATTTTTATTGACATATTTTATTCCTAAGTATTGAAAGATTAAAATATATTTTATAAAAAAAAATGCCATGTTAATAAAATAATTTTTTTTTTTTTAATTAGTCTAATACAATTTAAATTATACCAAACACTTATGTGACTGATAAAAGTACCTACCTATGAGTTTATTAATAATAAATTAAGTTCGTGATTTTGAAACTCAGGGTAATGTTGTTTGTTCTTGAAATACATTATATTTTAAATGCGATCTAAAAAAATTGAGACTCTTATTTTATTATCCACTTATAACTTAATTTTATTTAGAATGAAATAAAAATGACAACTTTCTTTTTCATAAAACGTGTTTATTTTGACAGAGTGGAAATGATACCAAATTACAACCACGTGGATTTATTTTTTTGGAATCTGCTGTGATATCTCCAAGTGATGAGGATTCCAACACATTTTCAGTAAACTCTTGGAATGGAGAATGTTACAAATTAAGAGCTGTTGATGCACGGGCTAGACAAGATTGGGTAAATCGTTTAAGAGCTGCTGCAGAATATCATTCACAAGTAATTATTAAGTTTAAAAAATAATTTATTTTATTGATTTACCTTTAAATTATTATTTTTATAGAAGAATGTACAGAAATATTCTCGAACAAATTATGTGTATGACTTTTGTCCAAGCGGTGTCAAAAGATCATTAGCCAATGCACGGCAATATTTATCTCAGGCTGAAAATAATTTCATTGACATGGCTCGAGTCATAGAAAAATTACCATCACAAGGTTTGTAAATTCAATGAATATTCAATAAACTCTAAATAATGTACACTCACAGAAAAAAAAACACTGCTTAGTGTTTATAGGAATTTTAAATTTATTGTTTATATATAATTATGTAAATAGCAAATGATATAATAATGTTACTTATAAATACTTAAATAATGTAATTTATAAATCTGGGTTGATCATGGTTTGGTCATTTAAGCTTAACAATGTAACTTGTTTTAAGAACAACAAAGGTAATTTTTGTATATTTTTTAGACTCCTATTTACAGTAACATTTTAATCATAGGAACCTATTTTTGATATATGTCAGTGGATAAGAGGTAAATTATTAAAGTATGACCAATATTTTATGTTGCTTAATGGCAACCATTTAGATCAGCGATCGGCAACTGGCGGACCGCGGTCCAAATCCAGACCGCAAAAGGCAGAAATCTGGACCAACAACATATCTTAAATAAATATATTTACACCATACTTAAAAAAAGAAAATGTATATTTTTCTCAAACTATAAGATACTGGTAATCGACCTTTCTAGAATATTTGATTTTACAATCATTTGTAAAATTAGAATAAAAAAAAATTTTGGAGGAAGTGGGTAGGTTAGGTTAGCTAAAATATTTATTTTTTGATTTATTCTCCCCTATTGGTACTAACCATGTGCAATTTATAAAGAATTTGGGAAAATTTGAATAATTTTGAGGGTATAAGTCTCCAAAATTAGGCTTTTCTCTTCCTATATATATTTTTTTTATTTTTAGTGAAATTGCCCTTTTTTCCTTTTCTTTATTTATTGGACAAAAAAAAGTAAAGTTAAGTACAGACAAGGAAGTCGAGCATACTTCGCAACATGAGTATTCTTCATTTCTATTTTTAGTATTATATGGTTTTAATAATTTTACATTAAAACATTTTTAATGTAGTGACACTCTTTTAAGTACCAACCTAATATATAACCTTTAATTTCTTGTGTTTGAGAACTAAGTCACTTGGCAATTTTATGCTGAAAAATAATTGTGCTTATATACTGGTTTTTATATTATAGTCCATCATTAATCATTATATACAGTCTATATTAATATTGAAATGCCATCTAGACAGTCGACTACTACGCAGCGGGTTCGTCCTTTTACATTTTTTGCTTAATGGCCATCACTAACGGCAAACAACGCAGGCATAGTAGTATGACATATTAATTTATTTGTACACTGATGCAATATGATAGCTGCACAGTCAATCACGCTTAGTGTGGATCCGAAATAGAGGAAGATCCAAATGGGTGTAATCTGTTCGCTTCCATTGAAACTTGCTCCTTAATAAGAATAGACTGCATTAGCCTTCCAATTTAAGTTAATAACAATTAGGTATTAGTAGTATGTATTATTTTAAAAGTTGTGTATAATAGACAGTTTATACTATGTTTCTATTATTATATTGTGTGTGTGTGTGTGTGTGTATACACACAATTTTTTCAATTTGAATTTGCAAAATTATTCTCAAATTTATAGTATATTGTAAATATATTATGATACAATTATTTTTTACTGTACTATAATAATCTAACAAATTATTTTGTAATTATAGGTCCACGATTAAGGAATACTGATCCAGACCTGCTAATAATAAAAGCAACTTCACAGTCAATGATGTGTGCTTTGGAAAATTGTTACAAAATTCTACAACATTCCAGTATAGAACAACCAATTGTGCGAACTTACTCATTTTTGAATACCAAACCATCTTACTCATCTTTACATTCAAAAAGAAAAACACATACATCAAGTTCTTAACTTTTGGTCAACAGGTTTCTCTCTTATTTTTATACTTAGATTAATTTTTTTTAATTTGTATGAATTTAATTGTTTAATAATGTTATCATAATATGAAGCATTGAATATTTGCAAATTAGTAATTGTCACTAATAAATTATTTATGATTTAATTTATTTTATGTATCATTTTAATTTCATTTTCTTAATACAAATAAAACAATTTTCAATCTTTCACTATGTTATAAGTAAAAATATCAAATTTAATTAAATATATTTACTATGCAGTAAACTTGATAAGCTCCATTGTATATAAAATTTTCTTTTTATTATGATTGAAAACATATCAAATCATTCACTTACCATATATTTTATCATGACTTCTATATTGTACACATTTTATAAATATTGCTTAGATCAATAATTATGATGAAACTTTATATTTATAAATAACTAAGTACTTTAATTTTTCTTAGCCTTTTGAAATTTTTAATATTTCATTGTTCAAAATATTTTCTTTAAATAATAATTGTAATGGTATATTTTCAAAATGAGATAAATATATTATAGCTTAAATTAATTAAAAAAAAGGTATTTCCTTATACATTATACACATTCCCATCTGCATAATTTTTTGGACTAGAATTTTCATTGATTATTATTTTATTTAAAAATCATTTTTATCATTTGAAAGCAGTGCAAAAATATATTTGCATATATAAAACTTAATATAGCATATCATTTGACTGGAAATTAGTTAATTTAGTTTGTTGTCAATTAAAATAATTATATATTTATTATAAACCATACTGTAGCAACAAAAATTATACTGTTATTACTAAAATGTGTTATGTTTTTAATTTATATATTATTAGAATTTTTTTTAATGTTAAATAACAAATTTAGCAATATATGTGTTGTTTTGAGTAGGAAAAATTTGTTCATTGTAACATTTTTTTGCTTTAGGTACTTCGATTTGTTATTGTTTTAGAAATATAAATAAAAGAACAAATCATGGTATCAAATATATTTAAATTTAAGTATAAGAATTTAATTTTTAATTTTAAAATTATTTTTACAGAACATTTAAGTTTGTGAAAATAATGTTTATAACAATCAAATTATCCATTAAATGTGTTATTGAATTATGAAATCACAATTGTTTTTATATATTTTAATCTATGCCCAATTTATGTCCCAGTAACTAAAATTTTCATTAATTTTCAACTCAGATATTATAGTACAGTAATTTCTTGTTGTGTCAAATCTCAAGGAAACGTAAAAAATTCAAGACATTGAGTTTTATTTAAAATAAACAAAATACTTTTGTAAATTCTTAAAAATCATAATGCAAATATATATACATGCATTAATAACTTTCTTAAATTAATTAAATACTTCTTAGCGAATTTCAGTATTTTTATTGATTAATAAATATTAATGTTTGCTTTTTTTGATTTAATCTTTAAAAATTTTTTTTCGAATTCAAAAAAGCTTTGTCTTCCATAGGTACTACATATTTCTTTTACACTAGAATGCAATACTTCACACCAATAAAAATAAATTTGAGAGAAATAATTGTCCTAATAGATTTGTTACCTATAACAAATAAAAATTTCAACAGTATATTTCAACATAATATTCAATAAATATAATATACCTTTAAAAGGGAAGAATTTGATTAAAAATGTTAAAATTATGGGATCTTTGTTTGGGTTTTCTGGTGGCTATAAACTCAAACCTGTAGGCTAAACAATATCTGATTAATTATTGCTACTTTAAGACAAAAGATATCCTATTGTTTTAGTTTACCTGTGAATTATCTATTAAAAATGGTTTCAAATAATTGAATGACAAATAGAAAATTTATCATTTTTGTGAATGTAATTTATTGTACCTACATCAGCAAATATATATATATATATTAAGATGAGAGACTGCAATAAAAATATTTATTTAATACTTTTAGTTTAAAATTTTTAAGAAGTATATTTTTTTCATTTTTACTGACTAGGAGAAATTAGTGGTAAAAGTATGTTTATTATAAAAAACCTACAAAATAATGTGTGGTTGAGAAAATTACAAGAAATAGAGTACATAAAGGTCATTATTTCATTATCATTATTTTTCCTTTTACTTATAGTTTGATTATTAATAAATTTATTTTTATTATTAATAGTCTGTTTTTATTACAAATCTTCCTTTGTTGGAAGAGAATTAAAATAGCTGTGAGTTGAAAAAATTTGAATACCTCTGACATACATAATAACTTAAATTTTAAATTTTAATATGTAGGCTTTATTTTGTTTTCATCATTCAACGCTTTAGTAACTGTTGCACTTCAAAACATATTATTATACAACTAGTGTTAATAGTATCGTTAATGTTTAGCAAATTAACAAATACATAGGTTACATTAACCATGACTTCTGAATACGTTCAGTAGTTATTAGATGTGTGTATATAAAATATTTTAAGTGAAATTATGTATAACACTGCAAAAGTGTATATGTATCTTAAAATCAACCTATTATAATTTTAATTAGCAATAGCAATTTGTACACACAATCAAAAATACATAGTAGTAATGTTCTGATAAATTATAAATTTTATCAGTGGATGTTCTCCAACCATACCCATAATAAATTCACTTTGATGAATAATTCTAATTGTCTGTTGTAGTTGAATTGAAAAATGTATTAAAAAAATATTTCGAACCAAATAAAAAGTAAAAAAGTAGGTTGGTTAGTTGTAGGCTGCTATTATTTAAAGAATATTAAATTACTTAAAAACCATACTAATAAATACTTATAAAAATAATAAAATTTTGTAGGGAAATATAATATTTAAAATGGTATGCAAATATAAAAAAAAGTAAAATTTGATTTTATTTTATTTAATAGCTGCAGATACTTAACCAAAAAAATATTTCAAACAAGATTAGGATAAATCTTACAAAATGATCTTTTATTTAAATTTTACCATTGGTATTCCAAAGTTCTTAATATAAATTAAATGGTACATTATAAAATATATTTTATGTGAAACGTAATTATGTTATATTGACTATTGATAGTTGACATAATAAAATATTTAGCATCTTCTAAATTGTCAATCGAGTTGTTATCTTTAAGTAAAACTAAATCATTTGTTTTAATTAAGTTATGCTGTATACGACGTAAGCAGTACATTTTACGCAGTGACAATTGTATCTTTTTTGGGTATCCAACGCTCCAGTATCGTTTGGCGAAACTATGAAGAAGTATTCGCTCTAAGTTTAACGGCAAAATCTTCTCATACAAGGGGATATATAACATGACAGCAATTGTACCTATATCAACTTAGTTCCTAATATAGAATTACACCTGATCAAATGGAGAAGTCTCTACATACGTAGATGACCAGGTGAAGAGTTTCCTTACGCTAACAAATATAATTATTTCTCTTTCAAATTGCGAAATCTTCTTGCATTAGATGAGATTTCGAAATAATAATATCGTTAGTAAAAGTACAACCAATGATTCTAACAAAAGATTAATTTGTGAAAAAAGTAAATCAACGGTAAATAAATAAACACAACACATTCTTTAAGAATAATAAAATAATATATTACACTGCTCCTACCTAGAGTAATAATATAAAATCTACAATTTAACTACTAACTAAATAAAGGGAGCCTCGATTTGGATTGACTCATCGTGAGCATTTCTTTTCTTCTCAAAGACTGTTTTCAAGGTCCCTTTCTTATAAACAATACATTTTAACATTATATTCTTTTGTGGCCTCTGCGCAAGTGCTTTATCGACACCATTTCTATTCCTAAAAACTACTGTAATCTAATACTTATTTTCTAATTTTATTTATTATCATTATGTATACACTCTATGAGTAAGTAGATTTTAGAGATTAGAATTTATTACCTGGTGATTATAATCACCATTAAAATTGAATATAAACAAATAATATAATATTTAAAAAAATTATTTTACATTTGGGCAATTTTTATGTTGATGTATTATATATAGGGCTAGGGACTTAAAGCTCTAAAAAAACTCAAAATATGCATGCATTTATGCTCTAAAAATGTATCAAATATGCTATAAAATTTACGAAATATGCTCTAAAAATATGCAAAAATGCTAAAATAAA
>JAIPRM010010670.1:0-13577 GCA_025469315.1 Stegophylla sp. TES_Ste_2020
GACGTCCGTCATTCGACCCTCCCCTGTCACCGTAGCCGCCGCCGACCGATACGCTCGCCGCTATTAATTCTCGTTATATTATTGCCGCCGCCGCTCGGTGAAATACGCGGATTTGCGTTCCCGAAAAGTCGTCTTGTTTTATATTATATATAGGGACAGGTCGAACATTTATTTTTTCGAATTCGATCTCGAATCTGAATTTTATTCGAACTATTTTCGAACTTTCGAACTTTTTCGAACTTCAAAAAAATTAAAACATTTGAAAATTTATCAATAATAACAATATTAGTCGTATTATTAATCAATAAAAATCAGATTTTAAAAAAGTTACTGGTCCAACCTTTTGTACAAGTAATTACCATGCGAAAAAATGTATACAAAAAAAAAAAAAAAAATTAAAAATATTATTTAACCACACTTATTGACACGTGTATTTAATTGATGTTCATCAATTATTATCAGGATTTGAAAGGAAACAGCGTTGACAGTGTTGACACATTACGGGGAAAAACAATCTGCTGATTAAACTGTTCGAAAATTCGAACTCGAACTATTCGAGATGTTCGAATTCGAATTCGAACTTATTTTTTTCTCGAACTTCCAACTGTTCGAATTTCTTAAAGTTCCAGGAGTTCGAATGTTCGAAGAGTTCGAGAACCCATCCCTAATTATATACCTCTCGTTACCTACCGTTACACCACGCTTGGGCACCTTATGAACGTGAGCGAATAGTACCCACACCGGGTGCGCAATAACAATGCCTCTAGTGCCCCAGCGCCGTACAACTTATCGACGACGATCCGATTGGTCCGTTTGAATTTCAAAGCGCATGCGCGGGAGCTCGAATAGCAATAGCCACCTGTTAAAAGCCACCGGTTTCCCAACAGCTTTCGTCTGTCTCGTTTGTCTCGGGTTCGATTACGTCTACCGTCGTCGCCCGTACATTTTTTGCGTTTTTCCCATAAACGTCCCCACGTCGCACAGCAAGTCGAGAGGGATTTTTTCGATTCGAAGAGCGGTCGGCGAGCGTAGCGAGTCGTGTCGTCGTGCCCTCGATCACGGTGGGCGTGTGCTTTGGATTTAATTAATATCGTTTATTAACGCGATAAGAATTATTAGCGTAATATTGGCGCGAAATTCAAACGGACCAATGAGAGCGCCGATCGGTTGCACGGGGCGCTGGGACACGCTTGCGGTTCGGTAATACGCGTCCCGGGTCTCCGGGAGCGCGCGCGTTTAATCCCCCGACGGCTTTTGATACTGCCCCGTGTGACAAACGCTCCGTAACGCGCGGTGACTCTGGGTCGCCCTGCAGCGAGGCGGCCGTCACGCCGCCGCCACCGCCGTTACCCATATACGTGTACAATATGTTTGGTTTGTCCGTATAATTTATCCTCTCCCCGACGTGTATGTGCGTGTGTAAAGGCCACGAGCCAACGGGGGTGGATATAGAAAAAAAAGAGCCTCCTCTAAGCCCCCCCCCCGGGCTGCTCTGAACCCTATTAAGCTATTGTCGTATATTATCATTTGCGCGCGCACATTCGAACAGCCGAAAACTACTACTACTACTACTACTAGTCGATATTATTGTAATATATTATTATCACGTACGTCGTCGTATTATACCGCGGTAGCAGTAGGTGTAGTGTGGCGCGACCGTAAACGCGGTATAATATTTTATGCCGTACGGGTCGGGATAAACTCTACAGTGGGGGTGGGGGGGTGGTGAGCGGGCGGGAGGGATCGTCAGAAAAATATTTCCCCGAACTACAGCCCGAACAAAAGGGATAGGTGGGTGGATGTTTTTCTCGGTCGAAAAAACCGCGAGCCGTCACTACAGTCTCGGTGTTTTCGTTTGTTTTTTGTAACTTTCGGTAATCTGGGGGGTTTCAAAAACAGTGATGGCGCGGTACTTGATAGTTTTCGAAACGAATGAGTTTCGTGTTTACTATACGAAAATAAACGTTTTTAGTTATTATAATATAATAGTTTGTAATATTATTAACGCATCCGCGCGCGCGTGCCGGAAACATAATGTAGAGCCATAACGTTATTAGCTCATCGTTTAAATTTTTCACAAACTATACTCGTGAAGACGGTAAACAGAGCTCCGAACAATTTGAAAACCATGAAATATGGACGTAGAAGGGGTTGAAAGTCGAATATGGTTTAATAATCTCAGACATTAACTCGGTTCATGCGTACTGTTTCAGAAAAATCATTGAATAACATGCGATTTTGTTGTAAAAATGGGTGGCGGGGCGGGGCGGGGAACGGTTTTGCATATTTAAACTCCCAAAAGTTACATTCCTCCTGTCTCACAAAGACAACGCGAATATAAACGTTATGAAAAATAACGTGTACTCACGGAGTTCCTTATGCGCACCGACACGGGCTTGGTGGAGCTGCCGAACGAGTTCTCGGCGTGGCAAAAGTAATCACCGTCGTCCGTCTCCGTCAGCTTGCTAATGGTCAACTCCATCACGAATTTGGTATAGTCGTCTTTGGACCGGATCACGTTCACGTCGTGCTTGCTGCTTTGGATCACGGGCGTGCGGCCCTGCGCGTCTCGCCAGAACATCATTTTCGGCTCGGGATGCGCGTCAACCATGCACTCGAGCGTCACCGTGTCGCCCAGGTTGGCCATGGTGATTTTCGAAGCCACCAATTTCGGAACGTCTAAAAAAAAAAAAAAACGAAAAACGGGAAACGATGAATTATTTCCGCGTCAAATAACACGTAAAATGTATGTGAATTTGTCACCGCAGGCGTGTCACGCTACTATAGGGGGATGCGAGCGAGTATATTATGAGGAGGGTTTCCGAGAAAATAATATCGAAAACAAGAGGGGAAAATAAAAGAGAATAACATTTTGATTTTACCTAACGGATGACCTGGTAACTGTGCAAAATTATTATGTCCCAATATACCAACTCGTTTAGTTTTTTCAGTCTGTTTTTACGAACACTTTTCGTGCACAATTCGTATCGACCTTATAATACCAGTATTGTCGTTATTGACGCCAGTGGAGTGACCAGAAAAATATTATGAGATGAGGGGGTGTTTAAATTGTTATTATCCCTCTTTAACAAGTACCAACGTTTTTAATTATTATTGTAATAAACCACGTGTTCATAAATCGATTATTAACTCTTTTAGATTCTGAATGAATATCTTATATTATTAACTTCCTTCGTTCAGAATCGTTTTACTGAAGAAATGATTTATCGTTTCTGTAAAATTTAATACGCCCGTCAAGAGAATACCACCCGTCGTGCGAAGTACACCCATCGTGCGAAGTATGTCGGGCTTTTTTATAGTTATTTCTGAATTGTGGTGGAGTTCTTTTACCAATTTTAGCAAGGAGGGGAAGGGAAGGGAGATGTGTTATATATTACATTATATTTTCTAACTTTTTGACGACACCATTGAACTTTTTAAAAAAAAATTTTTCACAGAGTTATTCCAAATACTTCCCTGAGTGTTATCCGATTTTTCATTTTTTTTTGTCTGAAGGCGGAGGGAAGGGGTGAATTGTATTTAAAGATTACGGTTTTTCGACAGGACGCATGATTTTTGATTTTTGATTATGATTAATTATAACGGAAATTTTTATTTTTGCTGAATTATTTTCCCGAGTCGAATGTTATCGTCGCAAACAACGTGTTTGTATAAATTACACACACACACACACACAATGTATTTTGTCGAAAAATCCGCCGCCGCCGGGCCTAAATTTATTATATTTGATTCGTATTGATTTTCTTTCCTCGCGTGTGTACCGGGACATTAAACGAGTTTATAGCTGGTGTTCCGAAGACGCCGCAATCGGCTTAGGTTTCTTTTTTTCGTACCGTTTCAGCGAAAATATATTATCATTGTACGCGGCGTTATACGGTTTATATATTATGAAATCGTATACATTTTTTGTTCTGTTTTTCTTTTTTTTTTTTTTACGATTCCGGGCGTAAGGGGGTTATTATTTTACTGCCTCCCCGACCTACGCCGCGCGCCACCGCCACCATCTCCGGTATAAAACACACGCACACGCGCTCGACAAAACCATATAACCCCGCAGTTAGACCACCACCGCTACGACCACAACGGATAGTTAAGTTCTACGGACGACTATATACATATTATTATACGTTTTTGTGATGTAATAGTTCGGGTTTGCGTTTAACTTTTATTCTCGGTGTATCGCGTGTGTATAATATGAATATACAGGCCGATTCACTTTGGCTATGTTCACCACTTTTTTGGCCGTGAAAATGGAAAATTAGGATTTTTTTTTTTTGGACTGTCAAACATACTATAAAGACTAAGTTTTGCGTAACTTTATTTCCACGTCATTTTTAGGATGTCCTGTAATACAAACTTATTTTTTCAAATGGCACCTCTTTATTTTAACTACCTACGGAATTTTATTCAGGTCGATTTTCTGTGAATTTTGATGTACTTATTAAAATCGAGTTTTTGATTCATTCAAATTTCAATATTAAGGATAATATTATTCTCTTTGGCACTAATTTTAGTTACCAACGTATTACGTAATTTTTATGAACCTATCATTTTACCACCTAACAACTAATTAATTCACAGTCTTGTAAAATATACAACTACACGCACGAATTTTGATCATCAAAATATGGTAAAAATATATCGAGTACCTAAGAAGCTACATTATCCGTAATACTTAAATAAGAATAACTCAAAAACTATCGGTTCAAATTTCGATTTTAATATGACGAAATTCGCAGGGAAATGATATGAATAAAATTCCGCGGTTAAATAGAATGTTGTTATTTGAAGAAGAAAAAGTAAAGTATAGACAAGAAAGCCTTATAAAGAAAAGAAGGAAAAAAATAATGAGAAATTATAGTTTTAGAAAAATGTCCGAATTTTTTTTCACATTTTCAAAATTTTCTTGCGACAAAATGTTTCTAATATTATTGTCTATTTATGCTTAATTTTTTATTAAGTTTTGATCAAAAAATGATGGATTCCGAGTCTTTTTTGTCAAATTTTGGGTAATTTTTCCAAAAAAAAAAAAAAAATTGAAGAATTGAGAAATTCAAAAAAATGACCAACTAAAGGCAAATCCGATTTTAAGAATTTGTTGATCGAGAATTTTGTTCAAAAAAGTGTTAACACTAAAATTAAATAAACATGATTGTAAAAACATTAGCTTCTTCACATCGTTCAGAATCCAAAAGTTGGTATCGCCACAGCCCACAGGACACGGTCTTAAAAGGTGAGGTGAAAAAACGAGTCGTGGAAAAATCTCAATTTTCGTATTATTACGGACGAACAAGGGGGTGGGGGAAGATGGTGAACACGCTTGAATAATCACCCTGTATATACGTATACAGAGAGATAGATGTGCACACATTAAGCGAACCGTTTCTCGTCGTGGGCGACACGGCCGTTATTTTATTATTATATATATGCCACGCGGCCCTGGAGTTTTATCCGACGGCACCTGTTTTCGTCCCCGTTTTATATGCTCCGGCACGAATTTACTTTAAACGGTCCCTGACGAATTTTCATGCGATTTCCGGCGTGATGTTCGCGGGGATGACGACGGCGGCAGCTAGATGGGGGGAGTGGTTGGGGGGGGGGTGAGTAAGATATCGATTTCACGTCACACGGCCTCGGCGGCGGCGTGAAGCTTATATATACTTAAATCGTGTCTTCGCGGCAGATAAACCATCTCACCGGTGTACAAAAACAATGACACGACGAGTATGATACAGAGCGAAAGACGGCCGTAGTCGACGACGATTTGCCGGTAATCCGAGTGAAAAACCGCCGTAGCATATTATATTATTATTATTATACCCCGTGCGAGAGGAAATACCGCGTATTAAATGATATATTATCATCGACGAGGATAAACGGCCACCGGGTTACACGATAATAACGATGATAATAATAATAATAATAATAATAATAATAAAAATATTAATATCACGTGCGCCGCCGCCGTCGTTGCCGTCACGATTTCATAGCTAAACTGCTAAACGATCCGATCCCCGGGACACGACGACGGACGGTGTGTAATAATAAAAACGAAATCGTGCGGTTTTAAGACGACACGTGCGTTTCGATCCTCGTCGAGGGGGGAGTTTTTTTGTCTCCCCGAAATTCTTTGACTATAACCCTTAAAAACACACGCATTCACTAATGGCCGACGCCATTAATTTACATAAACTGCTTGTTGGTGTTAATGATAATAATAATAATAATAATACATATATTTAATATTGTACAACTACACTTGAAATGCATAGAAATATCACGTTTACTTGTAATATTAATAAACAATGAAAAGAGCGGAGCGAAGGAGCTTGTATTTTCAGTTTCACTGACGATTTATATTTATTATTATTATTATTATTTTATGTATACACGTTTTCTTATATAATTACAGAATACTTGTCCAAAAGTTTCGAAAAAATTTGAATCAGAATTTTCCTCTAGATGGTACTTTTTAAGGTTCCTTAATTATTCGAAATTATCAATAGTTTTTCCAAAATTTGACTAAAATTCCTTTAAAACTTTTTTATTTTTATCCAAATTTAATGAAAATTTAAATATAGATAGACAATAATATGAAAAACATTTTGGTAAAATAACATTTTAGTGTGCGAATTTTTTTTTTTTGGTACTTTTTTTCTCATCAAAATTTTATTTTTCTTGTTCTCAATTATTGATAATACTGTATAAAACTGGTTAGGTAAAAAATCAATTTTTTTTTTTTTGGAATAGTAATGAACTTTATAATTTTTAAATAATTGTCTTATATAAACTGAAGCTTCACTCAGAATCGTTTAATTGAATAAATGATTTAGCATTTCTTTAATATTTAACGCGCCCACCAAGTCCCATCCGAGAATCGAAGGTATGTCCGGCTTTTAACTTAAAAAAAAAAAAAAAATTAAATGAATAAATACTGTTTTAAAACCGTATTTAAGAAAATGTTTATGATATAAAATTTTACATTGTTCTGGGAGCAGCGAATTAGTTTAATACAGTTATGTTAATATTAAAATGTAATACATGTATAAATATTAAAATTTATTATTAAATATAATAGGTGAAATGTTTTAAAATAAATTTAGTAGGAAAAATGTTGATGATGACATGTAATTTAATTTTACAATAACAAATTACCACTACGGAGTTTAAAAAAATGCGTTTTGGCTTGAAACACCAATTTTTCATTTATAATAAAGCGTTAAATACAATTTTTAGAATTTTTTTACTTCGCGCCCTCACAACGAAATTGAAGAACAATAATAGCCCAAACGACTAACATTATGTCACTATCTATTAGTTTATTACAAATTATTTAATCTTAATTATCACGATATAGGCAATAACGCTTTTCGAACAGTTCGACAAACATTTTGAATTATAATTTTCCAACCCGCCGCACTCGGTCGTAAGTCGTTTCTAAATCACAACGTATGTCGTTTTTAATTTTTACCGTGCACACGAAAATTTTGGAATAACAAATAAATCTTCAGTATCTTATTTATTACCATGGGTTTTCGCCAACTGAAAAACGAGGGGGAAAAAACGAAAAATAGACGACTCAGAGACTATAAATCATGTGAAATACTAAAAACAATGTGTTTCCAAGTAAATCGTAATGTACTCTTTTCAGTGGTTTTTTTTTTACGTTTTCAAAAAATTTTCTATAATAATTATAATAATAATATTGATAGTCTAACCCGTCCTCCGTCCATCCATTACAAAAAAAAAGTAAACTATAGATAAGAAAGCCAGACATACTTCGCACCACGGATATTCTTCGTTCCTCGGGTCAGATACTCTTGGTGGTTATGTAGAATTTCAAAGAAGTGATAAATCATTTCTTCAACAAGACGATTTAGAACGAAGGAATAAAAATAATATAAAGAATAATAAAAATCGATATTTTTCAACACACCCACCCAGAGTATCTCACCCGAAGAGTGAAGAATGTCCGTGATGCGAAATATGTCCGGCTTTCTTGTCTATACTTTACTTTTTTTATGTAATAAATGAAGAAAAGAGAAAAAAAATGTTAGAAAAATGTCCAAAAATTTTTTCTCGCATTTTTAAAATTTTCTTACGCCAAAATGTCTCTTATAGTATTGTCTATTGATGTGTTAAAATGTTTATTAAGTTTGGATCGAAAAATGGTGATCAAATTTTGGGTGATCCCCTCCCCCTCCAAAAAAAAAAAAAAATAAATTAATAAAAAATTTGAATAATTGAGAAATTTGAAAAATTGCCACTGTAAAGTACCAACTAGAAGCAAATCGGATTTCAAAAAGTCGCTGATCGAGACTTTTGGACGAGTAGAACCATACGAAAAAACGTAAAAAAATCAATTCTTCCTTCAGAATCTAAAAAAAAAGTTTTATCTGTCCACGGACTCGCCGCCGCCGGTAGTACCATTCGAGACTCGACTATGGAGTGAAACAATAATAATAATAATAATAATAATAATATCATCACATGTGTTCCGCTCGACGAACAAACGATGTTTGCGGTTTTACACCGGACGAAAATCGAATTTTGGCCGTGCGCACACGTGCCCGGTGTACCGATGTGTCGGCGGCGGCGGTTAACGGGTAGGGGGTAGTCCGCGGCCGAGTCGGAGTCGAAATTTTTATACAACTCGTAATAACACATAAACGCACCACGCGATGCTGCCGTGTTCAGAGGCGATTTTCCGACCGTGTACACGTATTCTACTAAACTTCCAGCGTCAGTTTACGACGCCGCGCGCCGCCGCCGCGAGTTAATATTATTCTACACGTTTTTCATCGTTAAATATTTAAACGCTTTTTCAGCTTTTTAAGTACCCGCGACGGCGCGACGTCGGAAACTGCAGCGAGTACCGCGCGAACACGTATATTGTATTATAATACACACCTATTGCAGCAGTACACACGCGTGTATCCCACGGTTTTAAGGGGCGGTGGATGAGGGGACGTGCGCGGGATGTGCGTTTTAACTGCCTCGAGATTAAAACGACGCATTAAACGTTTTCCGCGTTTTACGCCCGTGCGCGCGTGTGCGATACGTATTCGTATTTGTGTTTTTAAAAAACCCAAAGAGGAAAATACAGAAAAAAACGAACGAACAAACAAAAATCATTTCTTCAATAAGACGATTCTGAACGAAAGAAGTTAATAATATAAAGAACAATAATAGTTGTCATTTTCAACACGCTCACCAAGAGTATCTGACCCGAAGAGCGAATAATATCGCCGTGGTGTGAAGTATGTCCGGTTTACTTGTCTATACTTTACTTTACTTCACTTTGCATTTTTTTTATCTAATTAATAAAGAGAAAAAAAAAATGTTAGAAAAATTTCCAAAATTTTTTTTCACATTTTCAAAATTTTCTTGTGCCAAAATCTTTTTTATATTATCGTCTATCTATGTTTGAATTTTCATATAAAGTTCGAATCAAAAAATTATGGTTTCCGAGTCTTTTTTGTCAAATTTTAAGTAAAAAAAAATGAAGGATTAAGGATTCAAAAAATGACTTCTCCAAAGTACCCAACTAGAGGCGAATCCGGGAAAAAACTACTGATCGAAATTTTTGGACAAGTATATCAATATGAAAAAGTGTTTACAGAAAAAAAAATAAACATCATTGTAAAAACACTGACTTCTTCACTTCGTTCAGAATCTGAAATCTCCATCGTCCTGGAACATTATGTTCACACGTTTTACCGGACCGCTTGTGTTATTGTTGTTACGCGGTTATGCGAAATTAAAATTCCTCTTCTCTCTAAGAGACACCGGGATAAACGCGCTGCGGGTGATCACCACCGCAACGAGCGTATTATAATAATTACGGGACGATTTCTCGGCTTTACACGGGTCATTCCGAATAATTTTGGGTATTCACCCGTAGGGTGCAGGTAGTAGCTGGCTTACGTTCCCGCCGTTAGTTTTTACACGAATTTATTTATCCGCGGCCACTCGGTCAGGGTGATCTAGAGAAATATTTTGTATTTAATATTTACCCCCCCCACCGATTATACTTCGCACCATGAGTATTATTATTCGCTCCTCGGGTGGGATTTGGAGGATGTGTTAGATATTTTTGAAAAAAGCGATAAATCATTTATTCGATAAAAACGTTCCGATTGGAGCTTCGGTTTATATAAGACAATATTACTTGAAAAAACATAAAGTTTATTAATTATCATAAAGAAAGTACATTATTTTGTTTGTTTCGTAGTCGGACAGTTTTATAATATCTTATTATAAATTGAAAACAAAAAAAAAATTTCATGAGAAAAAGTGTCAAAAAGGCTTCTTTGACATTTTCTCATACCAAAGTCAAAGTATATTTAAATTTTCATTAAGTTTAAATTAAAAAAAAAAAAAATAGTTTAGACGTTTTTTCAAATGTGGGGTAGTTTTATCCAAATTTGAGAAATCTATTGAAAATTTCGAAAAATGACCACGCAAGAATACCTTTTAGAGGCAAATTTCGATTCATAACGTTCCCGGTCGAAACTTTTCGACAAGTATTTCCATACGAAAAAGGGTTTACAGATAAAATAAAAAATAATAGCAATAACAAATAAAAAAATAGTAAACATCATTATAATAACACTAGCTTTTTCGCTGCATTCAGAATATAAAAGAAAATATTCTATTCTATATACACCGTCGTGTGTTTTCCATTCGAAATTCAAAATGAACTATTAAAACATTGAAATAGCAAACAGGCGAAAAATATGTTACGAAAACAATAACGAAAATAACAGAGTCAAAGCACGTTGGTATTTTGTTATCGAAATCGCGTGTGTTTTCTGTTGGGCACGTGAAACAGAAAAAAAAACAAATACCACGCAGAACAATACAATCGATAATAATATCGTCAATACGATCGGCGCTACGATCGATCAGCTGATGTTGGAGCGTGTATTTTATATTATAAAATGTTCTGCGGTCTAGCTGAGACGCATACAGTGAAGTGTGAACAAGGAACGCACATTGACATTAATAATTAATGTCGAAATACCTATCGGTCCTAACCAAAAACCTAACATAAATACCTAACCTATAATTGTTCATGGACGTGTGTCAAAACGAAATCGCGTCCATAACCTGCTCCAAAAATTTGTCTTACAAACAAAAAAAATCGCATCACGATCGGTCCGAAATTTCGTCGTTTTTTGGAAATTTTTTACAATTTTACTTGTTTTTGGAAAGTTAATTGAAAAATTTGGTAAAATTACTCTCTTTAATGTACCGCCAGGATGCGATTTTTGATCAAAAAAAATAATCGTATGAATCTTTTGAACGAGTATTTTTGTGTATGAAAAGAAAAAACTGTCGAAACATTAGCTTCTTCTTTCATCTCAGAATCTAAGAAAATATAATAAAATCAGAAGCCCATTGCCTCTCTTTTAAAATACGCCCTTATGATCGCCGATCGGATAAGTTGTTCTGGAGACGAAAGTTCTCATCGGATATTTATATGATAATTAAAGATTCTGTGAAAAGGAGCCTGGATTTCATATTTTGTTCGATATTTATTTATTTATTTATTTTTTTGTTTATTCGTAAAACAAGTGACATGCTATGAAACCGTTAATGCTTAAATAAAATAATTTTAATGTCGAACTATTGTTTCTTAAACACGCGACACCCTACGTGCATAATGGTTTTCTTCCGATTTCCTAGTATCGAGAATTTTAAGCCGTTAAATGTTGCCAACAGGAAACCGAAAATTGACACTTGGTGTGGAAAATAATCCGAATAATTTAAAAATAGCGCGGGTAATGAATGAAAATAAAAATGACACATTAAATTGAAGTCAAAAATTAGCCGGACGTATATGTGATTGTAATAATATGTATGTCGGAAAAAGAAAATCGTTTGTTTAACCGTCGTCGTTCGAGTTAACTACTGTGATTCTAGTCTCGTTTTATTTCCCCTACGCTTTAGAACATATTGCGCAGTTAGAACATCCATCTTCTTGGGGGTGAAAATGAGTGGGTTGAAGCCGTGACGCGGAATTACAGTGGAAAAAAAAAAAAAGGGAACTATCTGTCCCTTGCTGTGTCTCGTTTTTCCCGTGGCACGTTGCGGTGTTCGGAACATCAGGTAAAAACACCGAAGCTCTGATAAATCCGAAAACATCATGAATAATGTCGCGTGAAACTTTCAACAACTTCATGAGTAAACGTGTTTTGTCATTGCCGAGCGGTTCCCGTGAATCGTAATTAAATTGTTATTATTTATGGGTTTACCACGACGATACACGACACCCGCACAAAATTGAATTATTACAATAAAATTATTATAATTTCTTATTATCGAATCGCGTCACGCCAAGTTAACTTGTGTATATTTCACATGAAACACGTTGTCGCGTTCACACATAAAGGATAAACGTTCGCGGAACTTTTACCTCTTTTTTTTTTTTTGTATTCATATGAACGCAAAATATTATTATTATTATTATTATTTTGCTATCAATCGAAAAGTTTAGCGAATTATACTAACCCGACTGAAAGTTTTTGTCAGTCTGAAAAATTACAAAACACGATTCACCTTCAATAATTTAATAAATATGCATTATAATATAATATAATATACATATAGTTGAAAATTAATAATAACATATAATATAATATGTTATTCACATTCCACGCTACTTCAAAGAGTTCTTTTAAAACATTCGTTTCACGAAAATTACATTGTTGCGTTGATTTTTCAAAGCATTCTTTTTAAACGAAACTTTCAACGCGCAACAAAGGAATATAAATATGTCTATATATATATATATATATATTATATATATTATATAGTTATTTGATTTCCATATGCAGAGTGAGGTATATTATTTTTCAGCCTGAAAATCATTACAGCTTTCGGTTCGTCATAAAAACTAAATACTAAATTTCGGTTTTTTTTATTATTATTATTTTTAAACAAGTTCACATTAAGAAAATAATTGTGCCGATGGGATTCCACGCATTACCAAAATGTTTTTATGTACCTAAAAACGGTTATTCATTCGCAGGAGCACACAGCGTTACTTAATGTACTTTGATAATAATTTTAGTAACTCAACACGCCGCCGCATATATTATCACAGAAAGGTTGACTGTTATGATTTAATCGTTAATTTTATAGCCTAAACGTAATTACGTGTGTTTTATATAAAATTCAGAAATAACTATAAAAAAGCCCGACATACTTCGCACGATGGGTGTACTTCGCACGACGGGTGGTATTCTCTTGACGGGCGTATTAAATTTTAAAGAAACGATGAATCATTTCTTCAATAAAACGATTCTGAACGAGGGAAGTTAATAATATAAAAAAAAAAAATGTTAGAAAAATGTCCAAAATTTTTTTTCACATTTTCGAAATTTTCTTGCGCTAAAATCTTTTTTATAGGATTTTCATAAAATTCTGATCAAAAAATGATGGTTTTCGAGTCGTTTTTGTCAAATTTTGGGTAGTTTTTTCCAAGAAAAACGTTGAAGAATTGAGAAAGTCAAAAAATGACCCCTTTAAAGTACAATCTAGAAGCGAAT
>JAIPRM010010671.1:0-13576 GCA_025469315.1 Stegophylla sp. TES_Ste_2020
TTGTTCAGAATCGTTTTACTGAAGAAATGATTTATCGTTTCTTTAAAATTTAATACGCCCGTCAAGAGAATACCACCCGTCGTGCGAAGTACACCCATCGTGCGAAGTATGTCCGGCTTTTTTACCATAAATATGTTACAGGTAAATTTAAAAAAAGTGTTCACTTACCTCTACAGTATACACTGTAGATAGTTGGTAAATTGTTAACGATAATTTGATTAGACTTTAAACAATAACACTTATTATTTAGAGTAAATATCTTGTTTTTATTTTGGTTTCTACTTTATCATAATACATTATTGTCAATTATAATTTGTAATGGATGTTTTAATAATTCCTATAGACAACCCAATTTTGTAAAATAAATGTTTCATAAAATAATGATGGCAATAAAAGGATTTTTTTTTTCAATGCTCATTTCCATAAATATGGTTCAAGGGGGGTATCCAGACACCCAAAACATTCCCCTTGGTTACACACGATTACTTGACAGTATAATATACGAATATTGTAAATGTTGTTATGAACATATCCTCCACCAGCATAGGCGTAATAAACTGGGAGGGGCGAGAGGGGGCAACTGACCCCTCACTTAAAATTAAACTGGACAATGCCCCTTTTGATATTTTCTAAAATTATTGAAAACGCGTTTTGAATTATTAAGAAAAGTATAAAATTTTAAAAGATTAACATTTGGAAAAAAAAAATTAAAATTGATTATCTAGTTTTTAATTTTTTGTTGATTATGATTTATTTAACTACCCTACTGTTGTAGTCATTGGGCCCCCTCTCCTAAAAACAAAATTTGAAAATAATATGTTACTGAATTAGACTTAATTTTTAAACTACAATGGTTACCTACAATAAATCAAGTTTGACCCCCCTCCCCCCATTAAAACTACCCAATTTACGCCCATGTCCACCAGCGAATTGTTTGAAGACAATAATACAAATCACACTTCCCCTCCCCCCACCACAACCTCACAACCTCGTTTCATCGTTTTTAAACTTTCCCCTAACCCAAAACCACTGCACCCCCCTGCCCGATGTCACTGGGGACATAAACATCGGGATTTTAATACATTTTTTTTTTTCATCCCGTCACCTTTTCCGTACCGTCCGCGCATTTTTCTCTTCTGTATTATATTCATTTCGACATTAATAAAACTTTGACGCTTATAACAATAAGTACAATAATAATAATAATAATAATAAAACTATATAGGAATAATTATAATAATATAATATAATTAATTAATTTAATATAATATAATTATAATGATATATAGGAATAATTTATTCATTTTCCCGAATCACACACACCGATACCACCGGCCAGCACAGATTTGTCACACAAAAAACACTTGAAAACATTTTTTCTCTGACGAATTCACTTTCGAATTTACGAGTATGTTCTAAAAATGTACCAAATATGCTATAAAATTTATGAAATATGCTCTAAAAATATGCAAAAATGCTAAAATAATCTCTTATAAGACATACATTTTACTTTAAAAACTCAAAATATTTAAAAATTTTATTATATAATATATTATAATATGTATTATTAATTCTTCTTCTATTATTTATGAAATTTCTTTTCTTTTTTTTTTAATCTTTATTCTTTTTAAGCTTACACTTAAACAAATAAAAATATCAAATAATATTTAATTTCTTCAGAAATTTAGAGAAAAATTTTTCAACACCATGAAAACTCAAATTAAATATTGAAAAATATGTGAAATATGCACTTCAAATTCAAATATAACTGAAATATGCACTTTTTTCGAAAAAAATAGATAAATATGTAAAATAAGCCAATTAAAGAGAACTGCATACTGTGTTATGAAACGCATTTTGATTTGCTTTTAAACCATCTGGTACAGGATTTAGCACATGACGATTGATATTGTGTTAAAATTTATCATAAATTCACTTGTCAACTAATTATATTCCGAGTGGATCGAAGAACCTAGTTTTTTACTATTATGTTTAATTTTTTATATTTTCCACGTGTACACGTTTTTGTACAGAATTCGGCTATAGATGATACTTAAGGTAGGTTATCATTCAAAATTTTCAATTTTTTAATTTAGGAAAAATTACCTACTAAACATTTAACAAAAACGGATTTAAAACATTTTTTTAAACATTTTGATGAACAATTATATGAAAAAAGAAACGATAAATCATTTTTTCAATGAAATAATTCTGAACGAAAGAAATTAATAATATTTTTATTTAGATTTTTATCTATTGTTTTTTTTAGATTCAATCGTTATGTAAATATTTTATTTTGATGCCTACTCAATAAATCGTATCAATTAAATAAAACTACATTAACTTTAAACGTGGCTATAGATTAAAAAAAAAAAATAATAATAATAAAGCTTATTCAACTAAGTTTTGAATTTAGAGGGATTACCTAAATGAGTGTCTTAAAATCATATTAACTTAAGAGCTATAATTAATCACTAGGTAACAGATATATAATAATGAAAAAAGTTACTACATGAATATATCTTATCTGATTAAGCTAAAATAAGCTATATTTTCAATCATTATTTCCGTCGATTTAATTCAATTCAATATAATAATATTAGAGTATAATATTAACTATTCGTTCCAAAATCATTTTTAAAACAGTTATAAATTCATTCGAGGTGCAAACAATTCCAGGAAAAAAAAATTGGCATTCGATCAATTGCAATTTGAATTATTAAATTTGATGGTTTTAAAATGTATTTTATATAATATATTCGACTTGGTCGTGTTTTCAGTTCACGTATTATCACGAGCTAGCGCAAATTATAATTCAATTAATTACTTTCGTTGCTAGGCTAATAAAAGTCTATAATAATTTCACTACCCTCTGAAATTAATGTATAAAAATAGTTTTATTCCATTCGACGAGACGACAGTCTGTGAAACTAAATCAATTAATTACAAATGCACGTAGCATAAATATTACGACAACACTTTTAACGCGATGAGTGATTAAACAAACGCGAGTTCCATACATCGAGGAGTGATGGTTGTACGTGTTCATTAGACATTTTATTGAACGAGATCAAAGCGAACGCGATGTCGATGAATCCTCAGAGTGACGTCCGAAGTTGTTAAACCACTCGAAATGTCGCTGGATTCGAGAAATTTGATAACTTGAGATATTAACAGCGTGTAACATTCATTTTTCTCTTCGTCGAGCCCTAAAAAAAAAAAAAAGAGAGAAAAAGAAAAAAACCGAACATACTTCGCACGATGGGTGTTCTTCACACGACGGGTGGGATATATTATATCATTTCTTCAATAAAACGATTCTGAACGAGGGAAGTTAATAATATTTTCATATTTTCAAAATTTTCTTGCGCCAAAATCTTTCTCATAAGATTTTATATCTATGTTTAAATTTTCATATAGTTCGGATCAAAAGATGATGGTTTCCGAGTCGTTTTTGTCAAATTTCGGGTAGTTTTTACAACTGAGAAATTCAAAAAATGACCTATTTAAAGTACAATTTAGAGGCAAATCCGGTTTCAAAAAGTTACGGATCGAAACTTTTGGAGGACAAGTATTTCCATACGAAAAGTTGTACACAGAAAAAATAAATAAACATCATTGTAAAAACACTAGCTTCTTCACTTCGTTCAGAATCTAAAAAAAAAAAACCCGCGTATTATTTTGAGCAAAATAAAAGATACGATTTCAGCGTTGAAATAAACATATATAATTGATAGGGTTGTGAAATTGTAGGAAAGTGCATTTTTTTTTTGGTCATTGTGAAACATAATTTGTAAGTACATAATTTGAATTATGTAACAACGAATCCACGTACTTATGAAACTTTTATTTTGCATTTTATTACATTTTAAAGTCATATTTTCTTTTTCTAGTTCATTTTCTGGTATTTTTAATTGAATTCCATCAATTAACATTTTTCGAAAATCTTTTTTCTATTTACACAGGCTGTATATAGGTCAAATTTAAAAAAATAAATTAAAAATGTTTCAAATGAATAGCATTATACAAAATTCAAATTCAATTAACAATTTTTATTAAATAAACATACATTTATGCATGTAAAATTTAATCTACTAATGTATATAATATCTTATAATATCAATATAAATATAAAATTGAATTAAAAACTATTCTATGTGCATTTTATATTGCATTTTTTGCATTTTAAGTGCATATTTAATTGCTTTTTTTTGGCATTTTTTTAAGGTTTTTTAGTGCATTATTAAATCCACAGCCCTAATAATTAATATTTCGAATAAACGAAACGAGTTGTTTTCAGTTTCTGCTGGAAATAATAATATATGCATGTTCATTTTTTTTTCACACCACTCTCTCTCCTTTTGTCCATAAAGTATATGAAGTAATGTGGAATGTTTCCACGGGTCGAACCAAACCCAAATAATTGAAATAATGTCAGTATTATTGATTATGGTCTGCGCCGACCTTTATTCCGACCGACTTGATCATCCCGTGTTCAGCTGTTGGTGGCCATTCGCATCATACGCGGCGCGGCGTAATATATTGAGTACATTATAATAAATTATATTTATCACACAGTGCCTCGAGGATAATTGATCGTGAAGTTATGTCAGTGATTAAAGTGACATAAAAATGAAGCTGAAATTTTCGTATCATGTTCAGTCGTGAATCTCGGGGAAGGACTATAAAGACCCCCCCACCCCCAACCGTCATATTATTTTTGCAAATAATGAAATTGGCTTTAAATTTTAATCAATCGTTTCATATTTTTATTGAACTTTGGTTATTTTAAATAGGTATTGATTAATTAGGTCTACGAAGTGATTACCAAGACAAATGCAAAAGTTACGTATACTGGAAAAATATTTTGCTTTTTATCTATAAAATTACTTTTTTAAGTCGTGTAACTTTTCCAACAAGTTTCCAAAAATAAATAAAATACACACAATATTTGAGTACAAAATTGATAATATATGCTGTTGTGCTGTACGTTAGATTTTTATTAATAGACATTTTAGGATTTATTTTAGAATTTTATATGTTTTGAAAATATCTCATTTTTTCTTAATATTTAGCTTATGTTTTTCTATCTATATTTGAAATATACATAACATAATAAAATTTTGCTCCAAAGAACTTATAAAAATATTTCCAAAAAGACAGTTAAAAATGTAAAACGGTCGTCATGAATATACTGTTTTTTTCATTTTTATATAACTTCCCCCTGTACAAATTCTAGTTGAATAATTTTATGGAGTAAAGTTTGAATTCTACTTAAATATTCATGCAGGGGTGATATTACTTTTAGGCTGAATGCGCAACTTTGAGAATATTATAATACAGTTGTTTTTCTTATATATTATATGCATTTTATCTGTAGCTCATACAATATATATATCTTACACTACCCGCTCTCAATAAAAAAAAAAAGGAAAACGTAAATCTAAAAATATTTATTTTAATATATAAGTATTTGAAGATGTCTTATGTTCAGTGACGCCAAAGAAATTGATATACAATGAATGTACAATTTACTGGAATAAAATACGTAATATAAATAACTTTTATTACGGCACGAACACTTAACAGATAAATAAATATGAATTCGTAAACATATAATAAACTGATTTTGAAATAATCTCAAAAATATTTTTTTACCTTTTTTACTTAACTGAAATATTTTGTTTCACTGACTTATAATCGTTTTCGTAGACACTTCTATTAATAAAATATTTTGTTTTATTATTACTTATTACAAAGGCTGGAATTTCGATGCAGTGTCATCTTTTTTTCTCGTGTTCTAAAACGCAGGTTTATAAATATAAAATACGTCTTGGGTTAATGTAATTTTAATTTTGCAATATTTTGCATTTTTCCAAAAAAATATATTTAACCATTAAAGTAGTTTTTGATGATTTTATAGTATTTTCTTTGATTTTAAAGCATTTTATATATAGGTAATAACCTGCAAAACAGAAAGTTAAAATGATAAAATATGTTTTTTAAATTATGATTTCAGAAATAATTATTAAGAAGTAATTGAATCAGATGAACTGACGTAAAATACTGTTTAAAATATCAAAAATATACACTTGTAAATACATTTTTCAAAATGTTCAAAAGTTATCATCAATAAATTAAACTATTTTTTCGAGTTTTTAAGTCACTTTCCGAGTAGGTATTTCATTGTATTAAAAACGTTCTGTGTATACCTACACCAAACAGTACAATTAATTCCTAAATTCGAAATCGTTTCCCGGATCAGATTTTATTTCGTATACTGATGTTTTTTTTAATTTTTCGAATCAAAAGTAAAAATACATTTTATTATCTCCCGTATCCAGTAAAAAGAACCGTTACCCTCGCTGTGTCTTATACTCAGTTTTGATTTTTTCGCTACTTTAATTTCCATACGGATAATAATCCGCGCGTAATACAAGTATAGATTGTATAAAATATATATAAGTATTAATAAATATAATTCTGATGAGAATCGAGTACATAATATTATTATGTATAAAAAAAAGTGTATTGAATTTTGTTTGTTACGCGAAATGAACTCGGATTTTTTTTCCCAAAGAGAGCGGTAGATTCCACTCTAGGACTCTATAAATTGCGAAAATAATTGTTGTCTCACTCAAGCGATTTAAAAATTAACGAATGAAATCTTTTTTTATAAAATATTTTGTACGTTATTTTAATGCGAGCGTTTAAACATCGGTGTTTTTTTTTTTTTTTTTTTTTTTTTGAAAACAACGACTTCGAGAACATAAAAATGCGCAATGCACTTGTATTGAGTACTGTTGAAAGGCTCGAGATGGCGGAAATGGTAAATATTATAATTTCGTCAGATCTTTAATTAAACATTCATCCGGCTTAACAAGATCGAAAATCAACGTTGTAGACAAGTCGATGAATTGAAAATGTTGAAATATGAAACGTGAACGCGTTTGGATTCAAACGAACGTTCAAAATTTCGATAACGGTACGTATAGGTAATAATATTTATCAAAAATTATGACAAGCTGTTAAGCACATAAATACAATAGCGCTGATGCTTTTGTGGCTGAAATATAATAACAATAATCCTGCAGCTATTATAATTTAGTCTCATTTTCCATTCTAAATACAAAAAGACTTCTATCGATTTCAAAGCTTCAAATACATTGCTTAATCATTTAGTGTAATTTATTTATTTGTAGTTAAAATATACACTGTAATATTTCTATAGCATCTCTTCGTGTAGCTTTTAGTGTTTATGCGTGTTTAATGTTTATATAATAATAATTATTATTGTAAAATTATTTCTAAAAAACTGTTGGTATTTTTAAGTGTACAATATGTTAATTGTAATCTCATTTTAAACACTTAAACACTATTCTTGTGGAACTTATACCCTACTTTTGTTTCACCTGGACTCAAACCACTAAACTACTAGTCTATAATATCAGATCTATCAAATTAATATACTATAATATTAAAATTACCTAATTTCCCACCTCCTTATCATTAAGTTAATTAAAATTCAAAAAAATAAAATGTTTCAGCCATATGTTTTCGAGTATTGATAATTGTGTGTCTAAACGCTTTAGTGTATTTTTTACTAGATTTTATTACAAAAATCTTATGAAATATTCAAAGTGTTGTAATGGCAATTTAAGTTCTGTTAATTTTCGATCTGAAACACTAAATTGATAATTGATGAGCACATTTCTACAAGGTACTAATTAACAAAGTTACCTACTAACTATACTAATGTAATTATTCTTCTAAAATTATGAAGTCACTGTAATCAGAAAATGAATAATCTATCTTTGAAGTTTGGGCTACTAAGTAGTTTTCAAACTTATTTCGCTATAACACAAGTTTGATCCAACGAAATTACATGCAGGTAGTGCAATTAGAAATATTAACTTTACGTATACATAATGATATAGACTTGAAAAATGATTATATACATTTCTACCGGGTTAAGAATAAAATCGGAAGATACAATTTTGGACAAATTTCGTTTTTGTAAGTTTTTTTTCGAATAAAATTAAAAACGTATTTTGCTATAATGACCAATCGTATTATATAACCTGGCAAAATCTCAAAAATAATTGGATAATTTTTTTTTTTTTTTAATTAGAATGAACCTCGGCTACTTGGCCATTGGCTGACAGTACATTTTTATATAATACTAAGAGCTATGACATAATCATTATCTTTTAAAGTTAGAATATTTACAAAACTGGTGATTTTCACTTAAAACAATATTATTAACAATACTTGTTTTTAATTCATTGGAATTTGTTTTTTATCATATTATTTGTTATTATATATTATATATTATAAGACACACATTTGAGACGATTACCATCACGTAACACACAAGCATGTCGTTTTGCAATTTATCCTGCGACTGGCCGTCATAGAACAAATTATTATATTCAAAAGCCTAACCTAACCTAAATGGTTCGAAATACTGTTGATAAAAGTTAACTATAATAGTCCACACGAAGACAGGGGGATTGTTCAGCATGTTTTGAAAATCTTAAAATAAGTCGAAAATTCAATTTTTAAGAGCTACACGCATTTCGCAGTTTCTTTTCTATATGTATAGGAAGTTATTTTCAAATTTTTGGATTAAAATTACCGTTTCGAGAATTATCAAAAAAAGGGCGAAGGAGAAGAATAAGACGTGTAAATGAGTATGAAATCTAAATCGCTGCAAAGCAAAGCTTCTGAAACGGATGAAATGATTGGTGTGTACTTTTGTACTTCATATTTATTAAGACAAAAAAAAAAAAATATTAGAGAGAAAAATAAACATTTATGATTCTAGTTACAGTAATTAAATGCACAATCCAAAACCGTATAACGATACTACTTTTTTTTATTTTCTTTGTTTGTATTCATCCGTTGTGTCACTCAACGTTGAATAATTATTATTGAAGTCTCTTATAAATTCCCCCTTTTTTTTTTTTTTTTCGAGCAGTCTCCCACTTGTTCGCAAAGTCTCTTTCGACGCGTGCGTGCGTGTTTGTGTAGGACGCAAGTCATATTTCGTTCTTCACACTAACACTGCTGTGTTCGTTGCGATACAAAGTCTATTCTCGCTAAACTGTTGCGCATCGGCGGCGGCGGCGTAGGAGTAGATCGTGTCGGTGGCAAACATCTTACGCGTCACATTGATTGATGAGGCGATGAAAAAGGAAATCTCTTGACGACCACCACTGTGCACCACCACTCGGATATCTCTGTTTGTCTGTCTGTCTGCCTGTCTGTGTATGTGTATCTCCCTCTCTCTCTCCGTCTCTCCCCCTCCAAACCTTTCACCTCGTACATAATATATCTCGTGTAACGCACTCCGCTCCCTCTCCTCCGCTCGTCAAGCGAATTGGCCAACTTTAATTGCGGAAGTTGCCCTTCGATTCTGCATCCGTTCGAGTTTATGGGAAACAGCCACGTGGAAAAATAGATAGGTGGAAGAGAGTGAGATAATACGTATATAGAATGCAATTATAAAATAAAAAAAAATAGAGTAGAGTAGAGAAAAAATAAATAAGTTTTACGCTTCAATCCTTCTCTGTTCTCTTCTCTGTTCCTCTTACCCGTCTTACGCTTTACTAACACGTATATTCAGAAACGGATTTACACTATTACCGCCCCTAAGCAACTGTTTTAGATTCTGAACGAAGTGAAGATGCTAGTGTTTTTACAATGATGTATATTTTTTTTTCTGTGTACAACTTTTTGTATGGAAATACTTATCCAAAAGTTTCGATCAATAACTTTTTGAAACCCGATTTGCCTCTAGATTGTACTTTAGAGAGGTCATTTTTTAAATTTCTCAATTCTTCAATATTTTTTTTGGAAAAAACTACCCAAAATTTGTCAAAAACGACTCGGAAACCATCATTTTTTGGTCCGAATTTTATGAAAATGTATAAATTATAAACATAGTTTAAACATAATTTATAAACATAGATAGAAAATCGTATAAAAAAGATTTTGGCGCAAGAAAATTTTGAAAATGTGAAAAAAAATTTTGGACATTTTTTGAAAATTTTTTTTTTTTATTATATTATTAACTTCCTTCGTTCAGAATCGTTTTACCGAAGAAATGATTGATCGTTTCTTTAAAATTAAATACACCCATCAAGAGAATCCCACCCATCGTGCGAAGAACACCCATCGTGTTACGTATGTCCGGTTTTTTTTTTTTTAACGCCCGAAAAATATTTTCTGCCGTTCGTGTGTAAGATTTGAATTTTGAAGCGTTTTTTTTTTTTTTTTTCTAACTAAATAATCAAATTTTAGTTTCAATTATCGTTCTATTTGTGAAAATAGGTTACCAATACCAGTGTCAAAAACGAAAATAGATTTAAAATATTCTTCAAAATTAAAATTAAGTACTTAACAATCCTGTGTGCTAAAATAATCGATATAGGTACTTTAAAATTATTTTTAACATAAAATGGAATCAAATATTTAATCTTAATAAACCGAATTTTCCCATTTAGTCAGTTCTAAATTTCCCAGAGAAAAAATTTAAAAACAACAATTCTCATTATATTACTATATTATTATATTGTAGGTATACCAACATCAGTAACATTTAATAAAATAACCGACACTTTGGTAAACGTTTTTGAAATAAAAAATATTTTTGGAGTATAAATAAAATGTATGACTCTACAATATTATTACTTTGAGGTCGATTAAAATATAATTTTATCATGAAATCGCCACTTTCGAAAATTTGCCGCCCTAGGCAACTGCCTACTTCGCCCGACGCTAAATCTGCCACTGCATATATTATTCTAATACTACCGCTGCAAAATTTTTATAAACTTAGTCGTTTTCGAATTTTCACACGGTCATTTTTGTAGTGGCTAATTGTGATTTATCCGTTCCCTCGAGATTCCCAAAATGAGACAACTATCTTTTATAATATAGGTGGTAGCGAGACACTATTCCCAATTTGTTTTTCACATTTTTTTTATTTCCCGAAAATTCTCTTTCTCAATACCATTTTTTCCGAAAGTTCTTTTTTTCAATACCATTTTTCTTAAAAGTTATTTTTAACAATACCAAATCTATCAATATGTTTTATCAAATATGAGAAATTATTTATTGTTAAATAAAATAATTAAAATTTTAAATTGTGACCAATGACCGTAAGGTATGGACATTAGATTGGAAAAAATTGATTGGGAAAAACGGATTGGAAAAACTGTACTACAATCATATAGTTCAATAACGTTGGACAACGCGAATAAATGGCAGTGTGTTGACTACACAGAACTCTCGTTTCTATATAAATCGTTGAACTCAACGCGTTTTTTTAACTTTAAGAGATACGCAGTGGCGTGCCCAGGAATTTCTTATGGGAGGGGATGTAATTTAGAAGTAGAGTGGGAAATAAATCCAGGACGGGAAATTATATACTTAGTCATAGGTACAGTTAGGAAGAATTATTCCCCCACGACCATTTATAACTCCCTAGATTTTGGAAAAGTCGAATAAAATTAATACTCATTGAGGAAGAGGGGCAAAATCAATGAAATAAACATATTTGTTCCCCTCCTCCTTTAAATGTTTTATCCTAATTATGCCAATATACCCAGTGAATTTTAATTAGAACAAAAATATTGTTTTCTTACTTCACTCAAAATAAATCTTTTTTAAAATTTTTCGTGTCATTCTATAAATACTTTTTTCAATTAAAAATAAAATAACATTTTGACTTACTATAAGTTACTATTTTATTCATTTTATGGTATTTAATATAATGTGGTTTAAACCACAAAAAACTTTAACGGCTTTTTTTTACACACAATGAAGCATATAAATGTCTTTTATTGATTTTTATTACATATTATTTAATTTTGTATAAATACTTATAACTAGGTACTGTTCATATGCATAATAACCACAGTTGTAAATATATCTACGAGTTACAATCATAGTACAGACTACTTCAATTATTTTATCATTCCATTTCCAAAACTCATAGTCAATATTATAAACATAATTCATATTGATTTCCAACTATTTATTTACAGGTACTCTTAAATTTTATATGTTTCGTATTTTATAGAAAATAAATAACGCGGTAAAAATGCAATGGGGAGGGATATAACCCTAACCTCCCCCCCTGCGCACGCCACTGGAGATACGCAAGTAATGTGAACGCGAACGTATCGTTGTGTGTGTGTGTGTTTTCCCTCCTGAATAACGATGTTGCGCTCTCGGGTTTTAAGGCAACAACGATAAGGATTTTTTGTCGCGAAGCACTTTAAAACGGATCTCTAATGTGCTTTATAAATCTTCCGTACGTGATATTTATGTCGTTATCGTAGTTAATCCGTTGGAATAATCCAAAGTGAATATCTCGAATCCCTGAGAAACTCAAAAATTATCGTACACTATTTGAACATCACCTCCCCTATTCTCTCACTTTCTCTCTTTCACACTCCCTCTCCCTCTGTTTTTATGAAATCCAAAATCTACTCGGAATAATTGTACAATCGTGGTACAGCGATATTCGTGTGACAATAAATAATGTTTACTGCAGTCTGTAATAATAATATGTCTTGTGGGACGTACAACAAGTAATAATCATTATCAATGGTACTCAAACACGTCTAATGACGCGCGCTATTACGATAAGTATTCATTGCTTGTCGCGACGACGACATCGTCTCCTAAATATTTGTTGGATGAGAAATTATAATATTCTAACCTCTAAATCATCAGGTCTACAAAACGTTTACACCGAATTTTCAAAACGCTGCGCCTACCGAACGAGTATTTCACCGACAGTATCATTTCGCTGACAGTAGATTTCCAAAATTTTTATCGAACACGGCGTTATTTGATAAAAAAAACCAACACAGTTCGAGTTTTATGAACTTTTTTTTCAAGTCAACAAAATCCATATCATACTACCATAAAAACATAAAATGTTCTGACATTTTGCAAGCGGTACAAAATCGTAGTGCATCAGTAACAACATAACCGTAAGTGGTGTTTGTGCACCATTGTAATGAGGCCGAAACAGTTAAATCATTAATTTTGTCTTGTGAAATGTGCATTATCCATTGCTTACGTTCAAAACATTTAATTTTAAATTCGAGATAACAATGTAATGGAATTCAACTAAAATGATATTTAAGATATTTTAAATAGCAAAAATAAAAAAGCCGGACATACTTCGCACGATGGGTGTACTTCGCGCGACGGGTGGTATTCTCTTGACGGGCGTATTAAATTTTAATGAAACGATAAATCATTTCTTCAGTAAAACGATTCTGAACGAAGGAAGTTAATAATATAAGAAAAAAAAAATGTTCGAAAAATGTCCAAATTTTTTTTTACATTTTCAAAATTTTCTTGCGCCAAAATATTTTTTATAGGATTTTCTATCTGTGTTTAAATTCTCATAAAATTATAATCAAAATATGATGGTTTTCGAGTCGTTTTTGTCAAATTTTGGGTAGTTTTTTCCAAAAAAAAACATTGAAGAATTGAGAAATTAAAAAAATGACCTCTTTAAAGTACAATCTAGAGGCGAATCGGGTTTCAA
>JAIPRM010010672.1:0-13576 GCA_025469315.1 Stegophylla sp. TES_Ste_2020
AAATTATGGTTTCCGTTTTTTTTTTGTTAAATTTTGGTTTTTTTTTTCAAAAAAAAAAAAAAAAAAAAAAATTGAAGAATTGATAAATTCAAAAAATGACCTCTCTACAGTACAATCTAGAGGCAAATCCGGTTTCAAAAAGTTACTGATCGAAACTTTTGGACAAGTATTTCTATACGAAAAGTAGTACAGAGAAAAAAAAATAAACATCATTGTAAAAACACTAGCTTCTTCACTTCGTTTAGAATCTAACATGTTAAATTATAACACATAATATTAAGGATGTAACTAGAAACTTTTAAACTTTTAATCAGTTAATATATATATTATACGTATGACTTATTAATTTATTAATAACATACTTATTTTATTTTATTGAGAATTTTATTAATACTAAAAATAAATAATGATGTGTGGCTCTGGAAATGAAAATTTTTATTTTTCAACATTATGTTTCACAATTTACATTATTACCTACATGCAAAACTTACTTGCAAATGAAGAAACGAAAATAAATGTTTTTCATTTATGTTTGTCATTTTCTTATTATTATTATTATGTTATAATATACTTAACAATAACTTATGTCTTATCAAACTCGTACTAGTCGTACTTACATAATATATTGCATAATAACATAAGAATTGCATATATATTTAAGTACTTCAAATACACTCAAAAATACGTGGCCGTTTAGAATTAATTAAAACTTAACAGAGTAATTATTAAGTTTGTTTTTACTACATATGTTTATAATATTCGTCTTATTAAACATATTATATTACATTTTGATGCATTATAAAATCATATTATTATGATATTTTATTTTATTTTTTAACTTCAAGAAGAATACGCCTATTGAACGTTTTGATTTCAATGAATACACTCGTAACGCACTTTGGTGACATTCCATTATGTGAAAACTGTGTTTGACTTTTTTAAATAGGCCATTTCAAGTGTCTTGCGTCCACAACACGAATTTTTTTTATGGGCAGAAAAACTTAAACTTCAATTTGTTTTGTGCATGTTTTATAATTGTGTTCAAAAAATAATAGAGAGACGGAGTAAATGACGTATCATCTGTGATACAAACGGATTTCTGATTTTAATTAATTCCGAATTTCATAATTATTATCTTTTTTTTCAACTGTTATTAAGGTACGTAATTCTCAATGTACTACTCTGCACCGAAGAAAGCCGAAAATCAACTGTATTTCGTATAAAACCTTGAATAAAATTTATCATAATATAATAAATACTAAATAATTTCTTCCTCAAGTCCAAATTAAAAATATAAAATATGATGAAAACGATTCCATTTCAAAACAAAATGATAAATGATATTTTAAATGATATTATTATGTTAATAAGAGATATATTTCGATACAAATTATTATAAAAGAAAAACAGAACAATTATTATGACCGCTGAAGAAACAAAAGGTTTTTTTTTAACATTTAATTTATATAATAACACATAATAAATTATTGTTAACACGTTTTTCGATTCAAAAATCAAATCACTTCTTCCTAGTTAAAAATTACGATTTTAATTACCTAATATAATTAATGTTAATTAACATATATTATGTATGACTGCATACGAATTGAGTCCTAAAATTGAAAAAAACAAATAAATTGAGTCCCAAGAAAAAAAGTAATGTAATGTAAAGTATAAACAAGAAAGCTGGACATACTTCACACTATGGGTATTTTTCACTCCTCGGGTTAAATACTCTTGTTGGGTGTGTAGAATTTTAAAAAAACGATAAATTATATCTTTAATAAAATGACTCTGAATGAAGAAAGTTAATAGAACAATAAAAGTCATTATTTTAAACACAACCACAAAAAATATCTGACCCGAAGAACGAAGAATATCTGTGGTGCGAAATATGTCAGGCTTTCTTGTCTATATTTTATTTATTTTGCTTTACTTTTTTTTTTTAACTAATAAATAAAGAAAGGAAAAAAAAATAATTAGAAAAAAAAATATTAGAAAAATATGTAAAAAAATTTATTTTTCACATTTTCCAAAATGTTTGTCATATTATTGCCTATGTTTATATTTTTATAAAGTTTTAGACCAAAAAACGATGATTTCCGAGACTTTTTTGTCAAATTTTGGGTAGTATTTCATCCCCAAAAAATTAAGAATTAAGAAATTCAAAAAATGATCTCTCATAAGTTCCAACTAAAGGAAAATTCGGTTTCAAAAAGTTGCTGATCAAAACTTTTGGATAAGTATTTCAAAAAAATGTTTACAAAAAAAAAAAAAATAAAGAAGACAAAGAAAATAAAAAATAAAAAGAATAAACATTGTTGTAAAAACACTAACTTCCTCATTTCGTGCAGAATCTAAAACTGACTATAACAATTGAGTTCCAATAAAACAACATTTTCTTTATCATTTAAATATCTTCACTAAAATATGCTTAATAGTAAAAAAGATATAAATATAAAAGAATTTATTGTAGATCAGTCTACAATTTTATAGTAAATGTAGGTATGATAAAAATGTTGTTCTTAATCTTTTTTTTTTTTTTTTTTAATAATAGTTCTTCTTTTAAACATTTTGATTTTAACACATTTCAGAAAACTTAGTCTTGTTGTAAATATTAGAAAATATATTCTACAGAATAAAATTTATAAGATAAAAATTTTACAAATTCTAGATGACTAATTTTTTAAAATCAATGTTTTATTTTTTTTCGCTTAACATACTATTGTCGTAGATCGAATCCACTTCTTTGTGTAAGAATTAAACAAGAATGACCATATCGTAGAATAATTGTGCTGTTGTATAACGATTTACAAGCAATAGAAATAAACGTTTTAAAATTTATTTTCGTATGCAATACGTATGTCAGTTAAGCTGGGACTACGTCAATATATGGCAGATGGCCGGTTGGATGATAGGCGTAAAAAATATGTCAGTATGAAAGTCGGTACTCAAATCAGACAAGAGATTATAAAACTTGACACTCAACTCGGACAGTTAAAAAAAAATTGATTTTATTTTTCGGTACTCAATTGTATCGAATGCGCCGATACGTATGGAAAAATAATTTATTAGAATTCACCGTTCATCAATCATTTGGTTTTAATTTTTTATGTAGTCAAAATACCATTTTTCATATTTTAAAGGCCAAAGAGTAATTTTTGACCAAAATACGGAAATATTTAGGGAATTAAATTGTTATTTGTTCCCAACATTTTTTTATTTCATCAATACATTTTTTTCTCCTCTCACTTGATACTGGGGTATAAAAAAGGCGGAGTATTAATTAACTTTTCTTTGTAATGATCATAAACTGATTATAATTTTGAAGTAAATTTGTTTTGTATAAGCTGAAGCTCCGCTCTGATCGTTTATCGTTTCTATCAAATTTAACACACCCACTGTGTCCCACCTAAGGAGCGAAGAATACCCACGGTGCGAAATTATTTCCATTTTTTAATTATTACTATTATTATTATTGGTTTAAGCGTTTTAAATCGCAATTTGTATGAAACTGAGTTTTTTTCATTCAAAGCCTCATAAAACTTTTATACTTGATTTGATGAATTTATTTTTTTTTTTACCAATAGATCGCTATTGATTGAGTAAATTTTTAATTACATGAGATTTAAATTTTAAAATTATTCTAACTGAAAATTTGATCATTTACAAGAATAATGAAAAACCGGACATACCTACTTCGCACGATGAGTGTTCTTCACACGACGGGTGGGATTCTTTTGACGGGTGTATTGAATTTTAAAGAAACGATAAATCATTTCTTCAATAAAACGATTCTGAACTAGGGAAGTTAATAATATGAAAAATAAATGAGAAAAAAAATGTTAGAAAAATGTCCAAAATTTTTTTTCACATTTACAAAATTTTCTTTCTTATATGATTTTCATCTATGTTTATATTTTCATATAGTTCGGATCAAAAAATAATGGTTTCCGAGTCGTTTTCGTCAAATTTTGGGTAGTGTTTTCCAAAAACAAAAATTGAAGAATTGAGAAATTCAAAAAATTACCTCTCTAAAATACAATCTAGAAGCAAATCTGGTTTCAAAAAGTTACTGATCGAAACTTTTGGAAAAGTATTTCCATACAAAACGTTATACACAGAAAAAATAAATAAAAAAAAAACATCATTGTAAAAACATTAACTTCTTCACTTCGTTCAGAATCTAAAATACACATACATTGGACACGGTTTGTTCTGTTATTAAATTATTAAACATGTTCGTTATTAAAATTGACAATCACTGTTCTGTATTAAAAATTATTAACTAAGCTCAGCTCAGAATCATTTTATTTCCAATATACATTCAACACATCCACTAAGAACGAACTTTATCGACACTTTTACAACAAGTGAATAGTAAAAATCATTATATTTAGTATTATAGTTTTATAATCATTCTTGATTAATAGTTTTCGCACACTCGAAAGTATAATATGTTAACAAGTGGTCGAAGAGTACCTATTGCAGACCATCAAAACGGGAGACGAAACTTTTAGAACACTATTTCGTCAATTCCGATACTTCTCGTCATTCACGTTATAATATTCGAGTGTTAATCCGAAAGTTCAATAATATTTTATATTTATCTTTATATAGGTAACCTACCCCACTCGCGCTTTCTCCCAAAACGTTTGCGACGAATAATAATTTTGAAAATGAATTTAACGCGTTGTCATTTGAAAACTAAACACCTAGAATTGATGTTTGAAAAAATTAAAAAAATCTTTGGCTCAAGTTTGCGGATAATGTCGGCAAAGCCCTTTTATTGGATATAGTTCCAGGGGATTACTACGAGTGTGAAGGCACAGGAAAATCCCTCATAAGCATGATTTATTTTACGCACAATTGTCCGTTTTGAATCCTGATTATACTATTTCAGCATGAACTAACATGTTATTTAGGGTTCTTAGTTTGAATTTGTATAAAATGTTATTTGCAAGTTCTTTTAAATATTACCTATATTCTTGTAAAAAAAAAAAAAATGTATTACTCTGATGGTTGACATAATCGTATAACAAAATATTAATTAAAATTTGAAACATAGATTTTTATGCAAATTTAACTACTCTCATGACGGTTCTAAATCGTTCTTTTCGCGTACAAAATTCGTTTAATAAAATATAAAACTTTAATTTTGCATTCCAATATTTTTATTTTTATTTTTATTTTTTTAAGACTGTTCGTGTATTTCTTACAAATGAGTGAATTTAGATCAAATGGAGATCAAATAATCTGTTCAAAAACCGAAAAAGTTTCAATAATGTTATATTTTGATTCGTCAAAGACAGCCGTGAAAGGTTGTTTGTAAATAATTGTGCATAAAATGATGAATAATAGTACTTTATTAAAACAGTAAAGTAATATTTTAATTTAATCATGGGTAAACATATTATGAAACTTTATTTTTTATCACTTGAATAATCTGCGAAAAGCGTTGAGTTACAATAATTATGTTTTGTGTTGTATTACATTGAACAACATGTGTAGAATAATTTTCAGGCTGCGTAGATTGAAAAAATAAGAATAAATGCCTCTTTATAAATTTAGTTTGATAATCATTAAAAAGTATATATTATATTATATTATTTGAAGCATTTTTTGATTTATGATTTTTTTGCAATAAACGCCCTAAGCAGTAATTTTTTAAGGCATTGCTAATGTTTTTTCACTGCATTAAAGAGAGCATTTCACGCTCTACACATACTAAAATATAGTATACAAATACTTATTGGAATGTTCATATTTTATTTCCCCCATAATGATGTGTTGCATTTAGATCGTTCGCTCATACACTCGTATCTAAATTTCTAATGATTTTCACTTTTTTTTGTTTTATATTATTATTGTTATTGAATCGCTTCGATGGGAGTCTCGCTTGAATTTCGTTAAACTCTTTAGGCAGTCCAGCTCTAACCTTCACAGTTCTTGGCATTCAATTACACTACATAATTAAGGGTTCAAACGATGGGGAGAAATTCACCCTCACAAGCCTTCTTTTTTTTCGTTTTTATTCATATTTTGTATATAGTATGAAATTATAATATCGATATATTTAATCGATTATTGTTTATCAAGACAACTCGTAGATTAACTTACTGTATTTTGATGAGTCTGATCGACTGATGACACTCATTGATTTCCGAGAAAAACTTTTAGGCCGTATCAAGTATATCTTAATCGTGTGTTTGAAAAAGAAAAATCAAAATCGAATGAAGAGATTTAAAAGTAAAAGTTAAACATAATTAAAATTGAAATGAGAGAATGAATAATTTAATTGCATGTCTATTAAATTGTAATAAAAATATTATATAATATAATTAGGATTGACTAAAGTCTAAAATAATTTGTCGACGAGTTTTTTTCGAATTTTTGAAGAAATTACCTCTAAAATGTACCAAAATGAGTAAAATTGTAATTCAAAAAGTGGCTGATTGAAGTTTTTGGATAATAATTTCTATATGAAAACGTGAACACTTAAAAAAAAAAAAATAATAATAATAATAGTAATAAACCATACGTCATTGTAAAAACAGGGTCTTCTTCTCTTCACTAATAATCTAAAATAACTAGTTATCAATACTATCAACTGCATCCAAAATAACAGTATTGTGCAATTATACAATATTTTAAAATTAACACATTAACGGTGTGAGCAATAATTAACCAAAGTATAAATTACATACATTTTCCATACGTTTTAGTTGTTTCATAAACTATTTCAACACTTCAACTGTAACACATAATAATATTATATTGAATATACTGTAAAATTTTCGGTTTCTATCGCAGTAATGTGATTTGCACACCAGAGGGCAGAGATAAAGAAAAATTGGTACTAATGTCGATTTGATCGAGAAGAATACACAGAAACTATACAATATTTAGTATGAAATAAATTATTCCCGCAGAGAAGAAGAAAAGAAAAGTCTAAACAATTCGTTATATTCCCAGTGGATCACATGGTGTTCACAGACGTACACAAAACATGATATTATATATATATATAGTTTTGAGAATAATGTGGTACATAAAATAATAATTCTTTGTTTCGAATGTTATATGATTATTATTTATTGTAAAAGGAAATATTGTTCGGAACGGAAGAATCGTCTATTTTTTCATTAAGAAGTTTGAATACATAAGAAAGTTTTTCCAAATTGGTTTCTTCCGTCGTTCGAAGATTTTAAATTTAAAAAGTTTACAATGTCTTCATATACACAGCGCGAGAGAGCCAGTATAGATTACTTTTAAAACGGATTAAAGCAAACACATTATTTTGAATTTTCACTATTCGTAAAGGCCGAATTCATGTCGTACGTTTCTTGTATGATTTAAGCTAATTTCAAACATATATTAGATCGAACAACTGAGATGCATTCAGTATTAACTGATCCCTTAAAGTAGGGTGACCATGTTTAAGAAAATAAAATACAGGACAAAAATATTTTTCATAATATTTTTAAATAAATAAGCATTTATTATATATATATATATTTATGTTTTTGAATCGTGACAAAAGTATAATTTTTAAACTACCCATTACAGATTAAATTTAAACACATAAAAACATTATTTTGAAAAATATAAAATAACATAATGAAACTAAATTGATATTTGTTAATTCATTTTACGATTATAATTAATTTAATGGTATCCAAAAAATTTCTAGATTCTTACATTATTTCATTCAATAATTTCGTTTCAAAAATTTTAAATCAACAGTAGGTCAAAAAACGGGATTAATATGGGACAGACTTGAAATTACTGGACAAAAAGTGTCCCGAGAGAAGTTTGTCAGAATAACAGGACACAGAGCCGAAATAAAGGACAATCCTATATAAAACAGGACGTATGGTCACCCTACCTTAAAGCTAACGATATTCTATAGGGTAAAATTAGTAAATAAAAAAATGATCACAATTTAACAATAATAGAACTTTATGTGATGTGTGACGTACTATACTAAGCTTGTAATAATGAAATATTTAGCTCGTATATTATAATAATTATTATTATTATTACATTAAACTATGCGCTATACCCGGGGCTATAGGATTTGTATACTAATGAAAACAATGCAATGTTTCCCAAAGGGTGTGCCGCGGCTCACTAGAGTGTCTTGATAATGTTGTAAGTGTGCCGTAAAAATGTTTATGAATTAAACTGGAACATGATTGAATAATTGTTGTAAATTATTATATACAGTATTTCACAAAGAACAGAAATTTTAGATTCTTATTATTGTATTTATGGCTTCCTGTTTCCTCCCCACAAAGTTATTGTTTTGGTGAGTCGGTGAAACGTCATGGGATCAAGATCCTTCTTCCTAGGTTAAGGTTACACTATTTAGTGAGCTTGTATTTTATATCAGGCCATAAAATTAAAATTGCCGAAATTTTTATGGTAAAAACAATAAATTTTCAATATACCAAACTTTCTATCCCTACCACAAAAGTATTATTTATTATTGTTCGTTAGATAAGATAGGTATTTGTTAAATTATTTTATCGAATTTGGTTACCTTATACTAGAATAAAAATACAGTCAAAATGTGAAGTTTTAGAATTATTATTTTGGGTATTATATCGTAAAATGATTAAAATCAAAATTGTAAAATATTTGTATATTATAAAATATAATATTATCTGGTATTCTTAAGCATGCGTTCATTATACTGTCGAAGAAAACTAAAGAAAATTACAAACTGTATAAAATTTTTTTCAGAAAGAAAATTATTAATAGAAGCAATAGAGTTAAGGATAAGCCCTTTATTGCTATATATATATATCACTGGAAGTAGACAATGCTTATAGAAAGTGTGCCATGACAAAAAAAAGTTTGGGAACCACTAAAATAATGAAATGTGCATATAACTATTTTGGTTAATATATTCATAAATATGAATATGAATAATGGCATAAATCTATGCATATTTATCTAAATAAATTTTACTTTAAATTAAGGATTAGAATTTTCGTTTAGAATAATTTAGGACTCAATGGTCAAATAATTCAAAATTCAGTGTATGCACTAGTTTTATTTTATTTATTTATATATTATCTATTCATTTAATGATCTACGTAAATTGTAAGGTTATACCTAACACTTGTATTGTGGTTATCACTATTCTGCGATAACATAATAATACTGTTTGTCATTTGTGATAAAAATGGAAGTGTTGCTATAACATTTGTTTATTGCAATATGACTTGTAAGTAGCTCATGAAGTGATACCTAAATTTATCATTTATCATTTATCATTTAACAATTTATTATTTATCATTCTAGAAAATATTATTAAATATAACACGCGTTTCATACTTTCATTTCTTTTTCTCATAATTTGAAGAACAAAAATTTGCGTTTAAGTTTCTGATAAATAGAAACTCTTTCCCGTTCCTTTTTCCAGTATATTTTGAATAAGCTTTGTTCCTATTATCTGTTCAATAGAATGTCAGATTCAACACTTTACCGATGATTTATTATACACACTTTTATCAAAAAAAACACATCGTGTTTTGATATGGACTGTTACTAAGTAATAAACAAAAATAAAAAGTAACTTATTTTTAACTTAGTTGAGTTACTTTATTTTCTATTGAACTTGTAAACTGTGTATCTAGTTAAAAAATGATACGAAAGATTTATACTTTAAACTTTTTGTTTACATTAACTTAATTAGTTAAAAAGTGTGTACTTCGCTCGTCGGGGTGTTCTTCGCACGACGGGTGGGATTCTCTTGACGGGTGTATTGAATTTTAAAGAAACGATAAATCATTTCTTCAATAAAACGATTCTGAACGAAGAAAGTTAATAATATAAAAAAAAAAATGTTAGAAAAATGTCCAAAAATTTTTTTTTACATTTTCAAAAATTTCTTGCGCCAAAATCTTTCTTATATAATTTTCTATCTATGTTTATATTTTCATATAATTCTGATCAAAAAATTATTGTTTCCAAATCATTTTTGACAAATTTTGGGTAGTTTTTTCCAAAAAAAAAAAATTTAAGAATTGAGAAATTCAAAAAATGACTTGTTTAAAGTACAATCTAGAGACAAATCCGGTTTCAAAAAGTTACTGATTGAAACGTTTTGACAAGTATTTCCATACGAAAAGTTGTACACAGAAAAAAAAATAAACTTCATTGTAAAAACACTAATTCACTTCGTTCAGAATCTAAAAAAATTAAACATCATTGTAAAAATACTAGCTTCTTCAGTTCGTTCAGAATCTAAAATAAATAGTAACTTATCCAGCACTGGTTTCAGATGTCAAATGGTGTCACTGGTTTCAGATGTTATGTCCTAGTGTAAGTAGAAAATAAGGGCACGGGGAGATAAAAACATGGAAATCGGTGAAACCAACGGGATTGACAGGCCGTGCGAACGAGTAAGGCTGTCATGTGCACATTGGCGAACAGTGATCGCAGTCGAAACGCTCGAAACCGTGACGGAAATTTTGTTTATAGAATAGTTTTTATTTTGTTACGCCCGGAGCACGTGTAAAAGTAAACACATTTGACTCGAGGGCGGATTTGTATGTATAATAATGTACGTTCACGGTCGGAGCACTTTAATTTGTTAGACAAAAGTTTACGCGTATATGCTTGATAATACACTCGATTTTTAATACTCCATGTTCTTAGCACGAAACTTTCTAACTCTCTACGACATTATTATTATTATTATTTTTTTTTTATTAAAACAGATAAAGAACGTTCGAACTTTGTTGCGTTAAAAAAAAAGTAACTACTATAGGTAATGGTGATTGAATTCTTGAGGTTGAATGATTTTGTTCCAAGGACTGACGACTAATTGATTAAATTTTCCGTAGGCATTCACAATCTTTAATCACGATCATTAATCGAATATTTATTTGAAAGAATTTTTAAATTTATTAATTGATCACTTTTGCGATTAATCAATTTTTTATGAATTCATAAATCAGATTGTTTTTTCTAACTATCGGGCACTAGAGTCCTTTTTGATGAAAATCTTCGATTATTTGTGTTTTTTTTCCGATTATTTTCTACTCTCGACCATCTGTAGAATTAAGTATATATATTACAAAATACAAATTTTAATAAATTGGAAAATTGTAAATTAATCTGTTAGTTCTTAGTTGCAAGTAGAACTTGCAAATAATTTTATCGAAATTCCAAAACACCTTTTTATTTGAATCATTTTTGTATTTTTAATAAAAATTAGCATACCTCAAAAATGATTGCACTGAATAGCAAATGACTTTTTTCCTATTTTCGAACTCTATAGATCGGATCCATCGGAAGACTGCGAGAAAGCACGAGATTAACTCAAATAAATCAAATAAAATTATTTGAGAATAACAAATTTAAATGTTTATAAAATATTGTACTTTAAGTGAAATAAAATGTATAAAATGCAAAATATGCGAGTATTGCACTAAAACTGTTGAGAGTTTATTTCACACTTGTATGGACCTAATAGTGAATATAATATAACCTATACTTGACAACAAATTGGAAATTTTTAAAATTGAAATAGGAAAAAAAGTTTGCATTGCAATAACATCCGATGCTTAGAGGCTAAGTCATGGTCTTAGACGTGTGAAAAAAATCCAATTATTTTTGTATGAGATATGAAACGAGCACATCGATTTTTCGATTTTCAAATTCATATTATATTTACTGATGGAAAGAAATGTCTCAAACTTATTAAGAACTCTATATTTTCTCATGGCATGATTTTTTATCCAGCACGTGACGGACATTTCAATTCTATATCATGTTTCTCGAGCAAAATCTAAGTAAAACACATTTTTTTTTTTTTTTTTTTTTTTTTTTAAGTAGGAAGAAAAGAATAAATCTTATTTTTAAAAGATTTCATTTCACACAGTCGACTAAACGTTGTATGAAATTTGTTTTGCTATTTTGTATTATGGTGAAAAAAATAATTCTTTATTTAATATTATAGGATTAAAAAATCACTCATCCATTCCGCATAATGTTATATCGTAAAAACGTTTCCTTTTATACAAAATATACATTTTAATCTCAGCCAATTCAACGCGTTCGGATCAAAGATTTCCTCGTTGAAGATTTTTTTTTTTTATGTTATAATAATTTATTATCCTGCGAATAAATAAAATTTAAAATGCACAAGCACATCATATTGGATCGTGGATCCGGGATCTATTTACGCTCAAAGCATAAATCTGGACGAGTTAATTATTTTACTAAATGCTTCCAAACATTTAATAAATGTCTTTATAATTTGTCATAATATTTGCAACCGATTGTCGAAAATACAAAATAATCGGAAAATAAAACGACGAATAATTGATAATTTTTAACAATGACTGAATTATTTTGGTATACTTATATTTTATTTATTTTAGTTAGATTTATATGAACAATTTTTATAGCTATTTTTTGTTATATTTTATTATTACATATTTTTAGATTCTGAACGAAGTGAAGAAGCTAGAGTTTTTACAATGATGTTTATTTTTTTTTTTTCTGTGTACAACTTTTCGTATAGAAATACTTGTCCAAATGTTTCGATCAGTAACTTTTTGAAACCGGATTTGCCTTTAGATTGTACTTTAAAGAGGACATTTTTTGAATTTCTCAATTCTTCAACTTTTTTTTTGGAAAAACTACCCAAAACTTGACAAAAACAACTCGGAAACCATTATTTTTAAAATGTAAAAAAAAAATTTGGATATTTTTCTAACATTTTTTTTTGCTCATTTATTAACTTATTAACTTCCCTCGTTCAGAATCGGTTTATTGAATAAATGATTTATCGTTTCTTTAAAATTCAATACACCCGTCAAGAGAATCCCACCCATCATGCGAAGTATGTCCGGCTTTTTATATTCGTAAAACATGTTCATCAGATTAAATTGTAATAAATAAAAAACAATAATACTTTTATCATACACTGAGCTCTCGTTTATTAATCACTAGAAAGCGTTGAGTTATATTTTTTGAAGTTGAACTAAATGTCTTCCGTATATGCACTAATGAGGTGAATGATGATGTTTTAGGGGGTGTTGTGTACATAAGAGTATTTCTACCCGAAATCATGCTTCTATATTATGTATGGAAATAAAAAAATAAAATAAAAAAAAGACACATTTCTAAAACCAATACATTCTTTACTCTGCTTAGAATCTAAAAATACATAAAATATATAGGTATGTGTAGTGTGTACTCTAAACTTGCAATACCTATTTAGAATTACATTCAAAACGTCGGGAGAAATCCGCTCCGAATCTAAAAGTACAAACGAGTAAAAGGACTTACTATTTTTTTGGAAAATTTTCGAAGATCGAATCTAATTTTGTCGACATGAAAGAACTAAAGTACTAAAGCGCTAGAAAAAAAAAAAAAAAAAAAACAATATTCTTATATGTACGTTAAAGTGCGTTATTTTAAGTAAAACTAACGAATTCAGTAGAAATTCTAACTTCAAACGGGTATAAAAAAAAAAGTTGACTAACGATTTTTGAGATTTTTTCAGATCATCAATTAGACACATATGTCAGTGAGATCATATTAGATTTTC
>JAIPRM010010673.1:0-13575 GCA_025469315.1 Stegophylla sp. TES_Ste_2020
ACTGAAGAAATGATTTATCGTTTCTTTAAAATTTAATACGCCCGTCAAGAGAATACCACCCGTCGTGCGAAGTATGTCCGGCTTTTTTTTTTTCTATCGCTCTAAATCAACGCTACGTCAGCTATAAATTCAATTTATACCATTTAGAATAAAATCAACGACATTTTATTTTGCTTTTATTTGCTTTTTTTGCATTTAAATGCTTTTTGGGAACTTTTTTTTTGGCTTATAAGTTACGTTTTTTCAGTATTCGTTCTAAATAAACGTATTTAAAAGATGAATTCAGTTTAAAGAAGTTTTTTTTTTTTTTTTTGAAAACTTGAAAATAAATTTAATTTAAATTTACTTTAAATAAATTTAAATGCAACTCTGATGATATAGGTTAATCATTTTGTAACTATTTTTTAACAAGTTTTGATTATTAGGTATCTTAAAAAGAATAAATCTAATTTACAGACAAACTGTGGAAGAAAAAGAACAGCATATTTATATATTTAAAATTTAATAAACTAATAAATAATTATAATACGTTTTTCGTAATTAATATGTATATTTTTTTATCAAAAACCCCATTTTTAATGCTTTTTTTAAAGCTTTTTTGGAAGATTTGTTGAGCATCATTGCTTTATTTTAAGTGCTTTTTTAAAAATTGTTATTGCTTTAAAATCCGTACTCTATTAATGTATTATATATATATACTATTGCTATTTACGCTGCTCGATTTTATTAAATAAACTATATTCGTGACAATTTTAAGTAGTTGATGAGAGTTTGAAGTTATGTTAAAAAATAATTTTCAATTTTATGAAAATTCCGGTTATACCTAACATAATATTTGGCCGTTTTTTTATGAATTTTTCGACAAATTTTCCTCGAAAATGACCACTTTAAAGTACGATCTGGGTGTGATTTCAGATCTATAAAATTACTGATCAAAATTTTTGGACAAGTATTTCTATAAATAGAAAAAAAATAAATTAACATAAGCTCCTTCGATCCATTGAGAATCTAAACACTCGACAACCACTTGTTTACATTTTTAGAATGAACCCACCACTCGCGTTATTCTATGAATTTACTTGGAATTATCTTGAAGGTAGAAAGTGATTTATTTTAATCAGGGATCACACTTTATTTTGTTAAAAAGTGACTAAACAGAAAAAAAAAAAAGAAAAAGAAATTTGCGATAAAAGTGTCTTAAAAATGATTTCAAGTATTCAGATTTTAATAAAATTAAAAACGATTTTAAAAAGCGTTTTATGCATTAAGCTTTCTAAAAAGGCCAAAACAATACAATCCTAGTCGCAATTAATATGCTATTTTCTTTTTATTCTGCAAATAAACAAAAATAACTTGAGCGCCACCAACTGTCACCGCTTAATTATTTCAATAATATTCTCGAAAGAATGTTGTCGACGACCTCGTGCTTTACAAGGTGACAAATTATGCTAATAGCTTGGAACTACATAAAGATACGGCTATTGGAATATTGTATTTTAATTATTCCATTTTGTATATTGGTTATGTTTCAGTCAAAATATTTAACGAACGCAATAATTCTCTGGCAAATACAAAAGTGCCTGAAAATTTTTTTCTTCGTAAGGGGGATTTGAAACCTTACACTGATTGTGATAGAATCTAACCTAACCTAACCTAACCCTAAACTGAGCCCCGACTTAAGTCTATATCTGAGGATAGAAATATTTGTTGAATCATTTTTAGAGAAATATTTAATTTTTATATTATGAAAAATTCAAGATTGAATAATTATTAACATATTAATGTCTATCTACTTTGTATATTTTATGAGGTATTATTTATTTTCCCTGGACCTCAACACAAGTTTTCGTCAGTGAGACCCAGTTAATTTTTAATATAAAAAATAATAATAATAAAATATTGTATAATAGAGTATTATTGTGTTATAACACAATGGATCGTTTTTTTTTCTGACTAAATAGATATTATATTTAAATAACATCATCAAGTTCTCTTAAGATGAATTTTGAATTTTCCTACTGTCATTTAAATTAGTCTTAAAAAAACCTAGATCTATTTAAAATTTGTGAAAACTCATAAAGAATCAGCAGATTTTCACTTGTTCAGAATAATAAATGCAAAATATGTAGATATGATTCAAATAAATTTTTAAAATATCTATTTCCAATTGATATATATATATATATATAATGATTAACGTTAGAACAACAAGTGCGCATCATTAACAATATGTGCGAATATGTCCTAAAGTAACAGCAGTACAAAATGATAACTTACAGCTGCACAAAAAAAACATAGCCATACGTACTTCTAAATTCTGACGTTATCTATATATTGACCTCATTATTTCCCTTTATCGTTTAACTTGCAATTAACACCGTCTGACTAACTAAAATACATTTAAAAAGAAGTATGAATGGTTAAAATACATGATTCTATAAATATTTTAATATACCTATTTGATTACAACAATAATAATTATTGTAGCTTAGTGAACAAATAACAATCTAAATGCAACTAAAGGACTATAATAATTTTCATCCAATTTGTTGTCGATTTTAATGTAAGGAATATTATTATTAATTATTGCTAATTAAGTAGTAGCTTCTTAATTGGATTTCGCGTATACCTCTATTAGCAGGATTTTAGCTATTAAACGGCCAACGGAAAAATCACGGATTTTTCCGACCCCTTAATTAAATAAATCAGAAAGGCACTTTGCGCGACGCAACTACCTTAAAAAATTATTATTATTATGTCGATTATCCCGTTTAGTTTTTATAGCAGCACCGCCGCCGCCGAGGCGATATTCAATACTCGAACGATTTTATTCAATATAATATACGCATACGTGCCGCCGGGAATGTATAAACAGGTTTATTTATTTCGTACTTAGGTGTCGGTATTTTTACAACCCGGTAGCGCAGTTTTTATTACCATTTCAGTTTTCATTTCTTATCCTAAAAACGTACAACAGCATCAGCGCGCATATATACATATACATATACACTGCGGCGGCGTGCTCGTAAAACATAAAGCTATTATTTCGCGGAGGTCTTTTGAAGGAAAATTTTACGATTTTCCCACCCGGGTAAAGTCTACACGGGTACGGGGGGGAGGGGGGAGGGGGAAAAAAATGCGAGGACCGACGACGACGACGACGACGGAGGGTCGGCGTTTTGTCCGTTTGCCTTTTATGGGTTCCGCGCGATATTTCAACTCGTGTATAAATATAAGGCCCTCTCTCCTCTTCTCGTCTGCCTCTCGCGTACACCACCACCGAAATCGTAAATCACATTATTGTTCCGCCGTCGTCGTCGTGACATTTATACTCGGCGCCCGTTAAAATAAAATGATGAGACGATAATAATATATAGAACACCCGCCGCCACCCGTCCGTCCCCTCTGTACTGCACTTTTGGGGAAGTCGGGAGACAAATCCGCCTTCGGTGGAAATCGAAACCTTTAAAACTTTTATCGTTATATTTTCGCTTTTAGTTCTCGCGAGTAGAAAAAGTTTCTTTTTCGAATTACCGTGGTGGGATACGTGTGTAATTAAAACAAAAAAAAAAAGTGTGTACACCGCACGTCAGGTGACGTTACTCTTGACGGACGTATTGAATTTTAAAGAAACGATTTTCTTTTAATCGATTTCTTCAATCAAAACGATTCTGAACGAAGGCAGTTAATATATAATTATAGTAAATATTATAAAATATTAGGTTAAATACTGTTATTTAATAGTGTAAACATAATATACATATACACGGCAGTCCGCGAATGTGTGACAACTGATAAGGCGCGTTGTGGCTTTGAGAAATGTATTTGGGGAAAAAATTTAAAATTTCCGAAATTTTCAAAATGCTGTACTTAACTCAAAATTAATCAAATCTTTTTGAAATTTTTACGGAATGTTCTCGTAACTACGTATTTTTAGTGGTTGGTGAAAATTTCAAGTCCTTAGCTGCATTATTTTAGAAAAGTTATGTCAAAAAGTAACTTTCAATTTTACGGAAATTGTGGTAATTGCATATTTTGCCGTTTTTTGACAATTTTTTTTCTGTTTTTTCGCATTTTTAAAAAAAATATTGAGAAATTTGAAAAATGACCTCTCAAAAGTACCATCTGGGTTCGATTTTGGATCTAAAAAGTTACTGATCGAAACTCTTGGACCAGTAGTTCTATTCGTAAAAGTGTTCACAGAAGAAGGAAAAAAAAATAAATAAATAAACATCATTGTAAAAACATAAGCTTCTTCGCTTCGTCCAGAATCTAAAAAAAAATGTTTAAGTTCTAAAATAATTAATTTGTGATTTCATTATGAATTCTACTAACGATTAACAATGTGTGACCTTCGTACTTTATAATAATTAACGATTAACTCAAATTAAAAATCACTAAAGTTTTTTTTTTGTTTTTTATGCATTAAAATTTATGAATTATTTCACCATTATACAGCTGGTGTCCGACGAGGATAATGTTTATTGCGATATCTCCTGAAATAATAATGGAGATAATCATAATATTCTGTTTTTTAATAATTATTATAGACTCGTCGTAAGGTAAAGGACTATAAATAATTCATTCTTCAATTTGATTCAATGTTTTGTTTAAAAAATGATTTTTTTTTTGTTGAAATAAGACAGTGAAATCACAGCCCATCCCCCAAAAGAACATTACTATTGAGCACGAAATTCTGTACAACGTCGCCATTTTTATCAATCGAATATTACATATTATCTCACAATTTAAAAGCTCTCAACTTCATGCACTGCTCTTCGTAAAATTTACCTAAGTTTTAATATTGCACTAACGCAATGGTGAATCCCAGAGTGGTGAAAAGGGGGTAATGAAAAGAAGTTCCACTCCCGTTAAAATAAAAGGACATACTATGCACCCTTAGGGTGTTCTTTGCTCTTCGGGTGAGTGTATTGCATTTTAAAGAAAAGATAATAATAATCTTTATTGACGGAAATAAATTCCAATTTACAATTTACAATGTAATATGTATAGTGACAGATATAATGATTAATAATAATAATAATATATTATAATATAACATAAGTATATTTATATATAGTTACTATACGACCTGTAGACTAAATAAAATATTACAATAATAACGAAAAATGACATAATGGATAATACAATAAAAATACAATTCGAGAAATTATCAAGAATGTGACTTAAATTTTTCTAAGACTAATAACAATAAACATAGATAACAGGAATTAATAAAATAAACATATTAGTATAGAAATGATCACATCAGTGAACATTTTTGTATGAATAAAATGTATAAGTAATAAATACTGTTACAGGAAATGAAATTTTAACTGCGACGAAAATTCATTGAGAGTTAAATTGAATAAATCGACATTTTTTTTTTTTTTTTTTTTGGTGTTACCTATGGCCATTAAGACATTACACGGAGAGTTTAATAAGTAATTTTTTGTTGTATTCTCTAAGTAGAATAAAGACTTACCGCGTGAACCTATAATATTGTTTACTTTAAAATTAATACATTCGAGTAATTTAGGACAGTCGATTTTGTTGTTCGATAATTTCAATAGGAATTTTAGTACGTTTTTGTTAAAAACTAATTTTAGATTAGGTAAATTAAAAAATCCTTAAACGCCCGTACATTTTGAATGAGGTATTCTTTCAACCCTGCATTTAAATATGAAAGAAATCTCAGAAAATTATTTTGAACTGTAGATAACTTTTGAAGTTTACCCAATGAATTTGAGTGCCATATTAGAGAGCTGTGAACGAACCAAATGTCCAATATAATAATTTTAAAGTATAGTCTCGTGCCGAAAGTCACTACTTGTACGTTTTAACAAACCTAGTTTTTTTTTAAATGCTTTATTCTTAATGATTTCAATATGGTTATTAAAAGACAATTTTGTGTCAAAATTAATACGTACCAAGATCGTTTACGGCCGTATTTAATCTTTGTATTTCAATATTGTTAAAATGATAGGTTGCTATGATGGGATTATTTTTTAATGAAAAGAAAATATTAAAACATTTGTTTATGTTCGTTGATACACTATTTTCAAGACACCAATCATGGACATTATTTAAATCAATTCGCAGACCTTCTATATCTTTTAAATTTTTTATTTCCTTCAATATTTTTGTTTCATCGGCAAATAATAATATGTTAGAATGTTCAATAACTTTGGATAGATCATATTTTATAAAAATAGAAAAAAGAAGATGCGATAAATGATCCCCCCGTGGAACCCCTCCTGAAGTAACCAATATATTTGGTTGGAAACAAAATTTTTATATTTGACGATTTGTTAAAAATGATTTGAACCAATTCAACAAAGGGTTAGCAATTCCATAAGCATTTAGTTTTGAAATTATTAATATGTCGTGATTTATTTTATCGAAAGCTTTTTCTATATCTGTATATATATAGCATCAGTTTGAACTCCATTGCTAAACGAATCTACTATGTTTTGCTTGAAAATGCATAAATTTGTTATAGTTGAGCGTCCTCATCGAAATCCGTGTTGCTCATTTATTAAGATTTGTTGACATATAGGTGTAATATAATTGTTTAAAATTTTTGATTAATACTTTAGGAATTATTGAAATTTTAGAAATAGATCTATATATGTAGTTATTAATTTCATTTTTATTGCCTTTTAGATTCTGAACGAAGTGAAGAAGCTAGTGTTTTTACAATGATGTTTATTTTTTTTTTTTCTGTGTACAACTTTTCGTATAAAAATACTTGTCCAAAAGTTTCGATCAATAACTTTTTGAAACCCGATTCCGCCTCTATATTGTACTTTAGAGAGGTCATTTTTTGAATTTCTCAATTCTTCAATGTATTTCTTTGGAAAACAACTACCCAAAATTTGACGAAAACGACTCGAAAACCATCATTTTTTGATCAGAAAATTTAAACATAGATAGAAAATCCTATAAAAAAGATTTTGGCGTAAGAAAATTTTGAAAATGTGAAAAAAAATTTTGGACATTTTTTTTTTCTTATATTATTAACTTCCTTCGTTCAGAATCGTTTTACTGAAGAAATGATTTATCGTTTCTTTAAAATTTAATACGCCCGTCAAGAGAATACCACCCGTCGTGCGAAGTACACCCATCGTGCGAAGTATGTCCGACTTTTTTAAATATAGGAGTAACATATTATTATGATATTTTCCAATTATCAGGATAATATCCACAGCGAAGAGATTTATTAAATCATTTCTTCAATAAAACGATTCTAAGCGAAGCTGAAAATTAATATACAATACCTAATAATAATTAATTGTCGTAGGCATTCGATAATTGTTTGTGTGTGTGTGTGTGTGTGCGTAAGCGTGCATATTTATTTGGGTTTTGAGCTATTTATAGATTTCACAATTATGTTTCAATAATAATACAGTTCGATTAAATACTATTATTTAACAACAAAGTAATTCATGTCAGTTTTTATTGTATAGTAAATGATTTAAAGTATTTAATATTTATATAGTAAATTTTCTGTACTTTAAACCTTGTAAAATATTTAATTATTCTTCTATGGAAAATTCTCTTCATCCGAAATACTCCATTTACGTACCCAACTTTCATGAGAACGACCGAACCAATTATTTTTTATATGCTTTTGAGCATATTTTGCTATGTCAAATTAATGAAACTTAAAACGTTTCATGATAATATAACATAACGATTATAAAAAAAAATCTACTTAAGATTTTCGTCATTTTTTCGGTACCGTTCGTAATACATATTTAGTATTTTTGTATTACATTTTCATGTCTTATTATATTCAGACATTAAAATTTTATGAAATAATAACTAACAAAAAACGAGAAATTTCAAATTATTTTTAAAAGTCCTGTACTTACCTCAAAATTGATCAAAAGTTTTTCTTTGATCTCGACTACTTTTAGGAGTTGGTTTGTACTACATTGTAATATAATATTTTGTAGTTAACATAATAATTATTGCATGCCCCTTCGACCCAAAATGTCTAGAGACACGCCTATGTATGTGTGAAAAAATATTTTATGTATTAAAAATAAAATCATTTTATTAAAAACTAATATTATGAGAATAACTTAATCTTTTTCCAGATAAAAAAAATCTACATTTGTATTTGTATTCTACATTAGTAATACTAAATAAATAATATAATATCATAATATATTTGGGAATATTCTGTTTTTAGTAACTGTTAAATTTTTGAAAATTTTAGTTTTTTTTAAGTAGGCACGAGAAAAAAAAATGTACGTTCCACTTTTAAAGTCAATCGTTCTTATCATTTTCTATATATATATTTTTTTTTCTTATTATTTCCTTTGTGTATTATAATAATATTATACTCGTATATACCGAAAAATCTGAGGCTACGGTCCTGCTTAAAATCAAGACCTGATGATTATGTAAGTCATGGAAAACTGGAATCGACGCAAACAAACGTCTAAATTAGCCCAAATTCTGCTCGCATATTAATATAACGTGACTCACGTACACACTAACCTATCCACGTGAAATGTACGATCATCACCTTGGACGACAGTTTTTTAACCGCCAAAACAGTTTCAAAATAATACATATTTCATATTATACTCGCTAATGTAAAATACTCACAGAACTAAATTTGTAATAAATGCGAAAAAAAAATGCACGGCGCGAAAAGTCTATATACATTCTATGTTATTCAGAGTCGGATAGGGTTTTTTCCGCCCATAGGCATAAATTAATCTTCCCCCTCCACAAAATTACCCATCTACCCACCCATTCACCTATCCACCCACGCAACTAAAGAACAAACAGTTCTCTCTGAACCGTTCTTTTAAAAATGTTTTGTACATATTTTTAAAATTTCATATTAAATCTTCAAAATAGACATATTAAGAAAAAAATTGTTAAACAAGTTTGGCATTTTTCAGCAACGTTCACAAACTATTGCCCCCATTTTTCATGAGTATAATACATTTAGTTTTTTCTTTATTAATTATGATCTATCAAAATGTAAATTTATAGTCAAAGTATTTTCAAAAATAACATTCCATATTTCTTTCATATTTAATGTCTTTTTATTATTTCATAACCCTATTTATTATATTATTATATAAATATTCAGGTAGTTTCAAATTTCAATAGAAATCTTAATAAATAATACAATTTTCAAGTTTATTCTTATATACTAGTAACTTTTTTTTAATATGGTTCTTATTTATATTTATATCATGTATAATATATTTAAATATAAGTAATAATAAGTAAAAAATTTAAATACCTAAATTTAAAAAACATCATTGCTTAAAAAGAAGCCGCCTCCCCTAAAAAAAGCCGCCCTAGGCTCCAGCCTACTTAGCTTGCCCCTAAATACAGCACTGCATAGGCCATGATAAATTTGTCGAAAATTTTTAGGTTTAGTATTTTCAAACAAAATCTGATTACTAAGAGGAACCTTATGACCAATACTTTCACTTTTTTCAGAACAAGTAGATGACAGGAAAATATTTTATAAACCCGATTTGGAAGAGAACAATATAAATCGAAAAAAAAAATGGCGCTGTCCGTGGTGTTGTAACTGATTAGAATATTACTTGCAAAGTTCTTGGTATTTCATACTATAGTCTCACATTAGGTGAATTTTTTTTTTTTCGTCACTGTTGCATTGAAAGTTAAATTTTCGATACGGATAGAAGCGGTGAAAAATGACCACGGGCGGGATAGTTACTTTACTGCCCGCTAGCATGGAAAAAAAAAGTTTTCCAAGGAGTATTATAAATATTTAAAATTTATAATATATTATAACGTGATATAACCATACCGAAAAATCCACATTATACTTAGACACTTCGATCACAATTCCTATATGTTAATATTATGATCATTTTAAGTTATCTGATAATTGTAAAATTTGTAAAATTCTATAAATTTTGTTTTTATCAATAAATACCCATTATTAGATTTTGAACGAATGAGTTAGTGTTTTTACAATGATGTTAATTTTGTTTTTTTTTTTTTTTCTCTATACACTTTTTTGTATGGAAATATTTATCCAAAAGTTTCAACCAGCAACTTTTTGAAACCAGATTTGCCTCTAGTTGGTACTTTAGAGAGGTCATTTTTTAATTTCTCAATTCTTTTTTGTGGGGGGGAGGGGGGAGGAGGGAACAACCCAAAATTTGACAAAAAAAAACTCTGAAACTATCATTTTTTTTTCCAAAAATTTCGAAAATTTAAACATAGACAGTGAAAAAAAATTTTGGTCATTTTTCTAACACATTTTTCTTGTTAATTAATTTTTCCTTTTCTTTAGTTATTAGATAAAAAAAAAAGTAAAAGTAAAATAACTTCCTTCGTTCAGAATCGTCTCATTGAAAAAATAATTTATCGTTTCTTTAAAATTCTACACATCCACCGAGAGTATCCGTGGTGCAAAGTAAGTTCAGCTTTCTTTTTTCCTTTTAACGATTTTTAAAGTTAAATGTTATTATTTATTTAATCAGTTGGTATGTTAAAGCTGCTATTCGCGCTAGCAAAATCTAATTAATAATATTATTTTAGACATAATCTCAACTCGGTATAAAAATAACATTATGTGTATTGCATGTATTTTAAAATTATTTGTGAAATATAAGTGAAGGGGAAAAGCAAATATTTACAATTTTTTAATTTTACTTATTTGAATTTGTGATTCAATTATAGGTTTAATTTTAAATTACTATACATTTAAAGTTAAGATCACTTATTATATCTGAGAGAGCTCATTTATCAGTTTGTAATGTTTTAAGGGGGCTTAGTCCCCCTCGAGCCCCCCACCCCAATTTCTGCCCATGCACTAGTGTACTTATATAATAGATGCATGTGTCGGGCTAGTAATAAACACTTAGTTTTCTTTCTTTCTTTTGAATGTGAAGAAATCGCGTTCTATTATCGTTATTTTTACTTGTTTAAGTTTACATTTTGAATTATTACTCATATATATATATATATATATATATTTATTTTTTTTTATTGTTATTTTAATTTTATTGTTATATTAATAAAATATCGTTTTAATTATGTTTTATTCCACATTTTATAGATCTAGAATTATTAATTTTTACTTTTAACATTTTTGTATAATTTTAAGTTGAATTTGTAAACACAATTACTATGTTGTTTTTCTAAAGGGTTTAAGTAATACCCGTTTAATATGAATAAATAAATAAAAATTGTATTATTATAATTATTATTGCGTTAATTGCATCGAGATAAAAAAATATGTAATAGCGTTCGAATTCAAGGATTTTCTCCGGGAACTAGGAAACTGCGCGAGTCCTGTGTGTATGGAATGCGTGTCCGTGTATCGACCGCATTGTGGACCTTCAGCTAATTACGTCGGTCTCGTTAAGACCACTGCAACAGCCATATAGTATACGCGGATGACGACAACGCCACAGCCAATTAAATAACACTTGAATCGAATTCATTGAATCCGAATTTTGTTGCGTCACCTTAAAATAGTGGCTCGGGTGGGGGGGGGATAAGCATAATTATTTTTGTTAATTTTTATTAATTGTCCAATACTGTATATAGAACACATCTTATTATTTTATGAAAATTTAAACACAGTTAGACAATAATATAAAAAAGGTTTTTGAAAAATGTCTTCCCACAAAAGTACCGAATAGACGACATTTCCGATCTATAGAGTTACTGATCAAAACTTTTGAAAAAAAAAAAAAAAACACAGATTTATAAAACCAATACATATGTCGCTTTGCTCGGAATCTAAAAAGAAATAAACATTTATTGTGTAAAAACACGTCTAGCTTCTTCACTTCGTTCTCAGTCTAAAATGACAGTCAGTAGACGGATAAATTTTGTTCATTTTCGTATTGCTTTGAGGAGTGTGCATTAAAATACGGAACCTCCCCCACATTACGTACACATAATAGTTTAGCGTTTCAAGAAGATTTAATCATTACAAAATTTGACCCTACATTTGCTACATAAATTGAAATTTTCTCATATAAAATTTAAAATTCTAATGTAAGTAACTAAATTTGTTTCTACGAGATTTTTGAGATTTTAGTTTTTTTTTTTTTAAATAGCAACCATTTTAACTTAATATTGTAAAATAAATTATTGTTTTAGAAAATTATGTTTATTTAAATAATAATTGTTCTCTTTTGATCACAGTTATAAACATTTTAAAGTTTAGAGTGGCGGAATAAAGAAGCAACTTAACCCCTTCCCGACGACTGTAAACGCTGTCCGGCGGACACAGCAACTGCATAATAATACACATTGTCCGATAATCCACATTACTCATAACATATATTCTTTGACTATACGTACTTGCATGTGCCCTATGGTGTTTACCATACCATTTAAGCAATGTCAAGCTGAATAATATATTTAATTCGCAGAATAGGCATACAACATTAATCATTTTAGATTATAACCGATTCATACTCGTCATAAATTATTCATCGTAACCAGGAAGTACAGCGAACTATTCGTATGTTTTTATACTTTTCCTTTCTTATTTATTTTTAATGATACTTAAATTATTTTTAAAAACGGTTTTTATTCCCGTTTCCACATTTCGTAATACAACGTGTTACTTTTATATTATGTTCATTTTTACAAATACCCGTTTTCGGTATTTAATTACATATAAATATATATTTACATACCTAAGCACATTATAAATAAATTATAATATAACGCGCGTTGTGTGTGTGTGTGTGTGTGTGTGTGTGTGTGTGTGTGTATTTGAATTTATTATACAAGCAATCGTTAGATATTAAACTGTAGTACGATATTTCGAGTTTTAAAAGACATTTTTTTTTTTATATTTTTTTAACAAAACTTAAAACAGCTAAAGCCGTGTAATTCGGAGAAACCTCAAAAAAATATTTACGATGACTTCATTTTCCAGAAAATCTGTCAATCCATATATTAATATACCATTATTTTTTTTTTTTTTTGAGGTTTAAAAAACTTAAGAAATTTACACCACGTTAACTTCAGAATGTGCCTGCAACTTACAAATATGCCGAAGGCCCAAGGCACGCCTAAATGCTGAAACACATTTACTTTTTATTTTAACAGTGCATTTTTAAATTTCAACAAAAAATCTAATTACTTAATATTGATTTCGAACAAATGTGAATATTATATAGATAATTTGTATACTGATAGTAGAGTACTGACTCTACTACTACATAGAGAAATATGACAAATTTAGAGGCACATTCTAGTGAAGAATCTCGGTTCCGCCAATGCAGGGTGACCCAATACGATTTGACAAATACAATAACTTTTATTTTATTAGTAATAATTTATTATTACATTTTAGATTCTGAACGAAGTGAAAAAGCTAGTATTTTTACAATGATGTTTTTTTTTCTGTGTACAACTTTTCGTATAGAAATACTTGTCCAAAAGTTTCGATCGATAATTTTTTGAAACCCGATTCGCCTCTAGATTGTACTTTAGAGAGGTCATTTTTTGAATTTCTCAATTCTTTAATGTTTTTTTTGGAAAAAACTACCCAAAATTTGACAAAAACGACTCGAAAACCATAATTTTTTG
>JAIPRM010010674.1:0-13575 GCA_025469315.1 Stegophylla sp. TES_Ste_2020
AAAGATGTGGGTACATCCCTTACTTAGTACTCGCCCATCCGAAGGTGCATTTACTTTACTTTTTAATGGACTAAGGAAAGATCCAGTAAAGTTTTTTAATTATTTCCGAATGAGCATCTCAGCATTTGATGAACTGTTAACCAACATACCTGGGAACCACCAGATTATTAGGAATAGTTTCCTCAGAGCATGAAGACATGATTAACGACGTTTACCAGTTGACGTTTCAATAATAATTAATAACTAAACTTTTGATTTATCAAAATTGTTTAGAAAAATCCTGATGTTAAATTAAAAATAATCCTGAAATATTTTCTATATCGGTGCATTTTGAAGGAAAACTGAAAATACAAATAATTTACCGCGCGATTTATTATCGTGTGTGTGTTTTCCCCCATTCATTATTATGCATATCAACGAGAAACATTTATATTTGATAATCAATTATATTCATCAGTATTTGCTACTCGGTAAGTTTTTGATAGTTATACTGGTTATAGTTTTGATAGTTATAGCAACTACTCTGAAAAATATTTTCAATGAATGGGGCATAACAAATAAAATAGTAACTATCGTATTTTTGAAAAGTTATCAATGAAAAGAACCGTCTAGACCAGTGGTGCCCAACCCGCGGCCCGCAAAGGTATTCTATGTGGCCCGTTACAAATTTTCTAAAATAAAAAAAAAAATTAAAAATGTATGAAAATATTTTGAGTAACTTGTACTACCGTGGCCCACAGCAGTGACGTTTTTAAGGGGGGGCGATAAGTGGATCGCCCCTCCCTTAGGGTTAAATTTTTATAAATTTAGTACTTTTAACAACGATTAAATTAGACTAGATTGTGTACTCTAAGAAAAAAAAGCAAAAAAATTACCTTGATGGTTATTGATATAGTTATAGTATATACCTATATGTTTGAATCTAAATTATATTTTTTTAATGATTTAATTTTTGTTTTAATTTACATTCAATTTGAGTTTCATATATCGGTTTTCATAATAATATTAATACTCGGAAAACACTAAAAGTACTAAATAAATAAGACTTAAATGTGATGGTGTATATTATGTATTTATCAACTTTTTATAATTAGTTGGCACATTAATGTAAATTGTAGTTTATATATTAATAAATTATATCACATTATTTTGAAGAAATATATTCCCAATAATATGTTGTAAGCTCTAATTTCATGTCCAAAATCGATATATCAAGTACTCATAAATATTGAATACAATTTGTTCAATACCAATTAGTAAGGCTTTAGTACAAAGATGTTTTTCAATACTTAAAATGTATTAAGTGTTATAAATAAAAAAATGAGTAAATATACTATTACATGACTAAATAAACACAGAAGAAAAAGTAAAATTCAAACTTCAAAGCAAAGATAAGTTATGATTATTATTAATATAATTAGTTAAATAGTAAATTAATGGTTCTTATTCAAATTATTAAATATCTCTTTTTCTCTCTGAAAAATTAAAAATGCGTTTTAAAGTCATATTAAAAAAAAAAAAATACCCATAAAATTATCTTTGCTTATGATTTTCATAATACTCGGTATATTTTGATATTTCTATCTCACCCATTTGTGTTCGTCTTGCATTATTGAATGCAATTGATTTTTGTACTAAGTTAGGTAATTTCTTAGTTAATATTTTTTCATTTAAAATGTTTAAAAGCTGTACATATAAATTGTAACTATACATGTGGATGTGATTTACTAAATGTACTTAAATTTAAGACATAATTGAGATCATCTATTTGTGAAAATCGATTAAATGGGCTACCATTGCTTCATATTCACAGAGACATCTCTATTCTTATACTTAGATCGTATTATAATATGCGTTAAAAGCAAATCAAAACCGGTATTATATGTAATATTATACACATATTGTGTAAGCTGAAATTATTATGTTATGGGGAGGAAGGAAAGGTTGTACTATATTCGCCCCCTCCTTAAACATCATGTATAACCGTCACTGGCCCACAGGCCAATTAATCGGCCCAAAAAATGTTGCAGATGCAGCATATGAACCTTCTGCTGCATCCGTGCGCACGCCTATGGGCGCTACCAATGAAATTTATTTTAATTGTAATAGTGCCGTTAAAAGTTTAAAACACTCATTTCAACCACGTGTTATCACGTCCTTATCTTCTCTACATCGTAGTACAGAATAACATCGTATCACGATCACGATTTTGGATATAGCTATTAAAATCGTGGTCACGATTAAAGATAATATAATAAGTGATACTAAGCCACTAAGGTATTTATTTTAAGACTTTAAACTTGATCGAGGATGACATTAAAGCTTGACGCGCAACCATACCATCTACGGTTAGAACCTATCCGGTAAAGTTGCTATTGGCTACACTGTACATGGTGTCAGCAGATATTTACAGCTCTATAACAATTGGCCCGACCCGCCGCCACACTTCGTGCGATACAGTTTTAAATTTCTTTTCAACGGACACGGCTGGCGTGTCTCGTGCCGAGGTAGGTGCGCGCGCGCATGATCGTTATTTCCCCCCTCTGGACCCGCCGTTGCCACTCTGTAGTTGCTAGTCGCTACGGCTAACGACCGCGAAGTAAAGTAAAGGAAAAAAACCGTTCAAAAAACATTAACCAATCGTCGTCCGGAGGAAACGGTGCTTTCGCACTGATTACGAATCCGCACTTTTCTGTTTTCAACATTACTCTTCTTTGATCTACTGGTTTTCAGTTCGTTTTCTCGTCGTCATTCTTGTCCGCAATTACACTTTGTGCACAACGTGCGCGACTGAAATCCGTTTCGATTTCGAACGCGCGTAGGAGGTAGCCGACGGGGGCCGCCGAGCCAGGTACGCACCGCGGCGCGTGTTCAATGTCACACGACCACCACAAACGGTTACAATAGATCAGGGCCGTGAATCATCGCCGCGGTATCGGGTATGGATCCGTTGTCGTCGTCGTCGCTAGCTTTTGTTGTCATCAGTCGCCGCCGTCGCAGCACCAGCTGCTCATCACATATGTCGGCGGTCGCTGGTTATCACCAACCGTTTTCGTCGTCATCGTAGTGTAACGGTTTTGCGCGCACGCACATTACCTTATACACCTAACCCGTGTATCGTCTTCGTTTTTTTTCCTATTTCTTTAGTCTTATAGTACAACGTTCGCGTGACGGCGACGTCCGTCCGTGTCGTTACTTTTAGTACAAATCGTAGGTAGTTAAAAACAATTTAATCGCCCGTCCGTCTGTCGTTTTCACGCTGTAACGTCGCGTCCCCGCGACCGTTTTCGTTTCGCCCAGCGTTGGACGATCGTGCGTCGTCTCGATCGCGTGTGTGTTCGTCAGGACATACCTATTTTTCAATTTGGATCCCGTCACCAACATGCAAGTAGAAGAAAACATGTTCGAGGGCATTAACTTGAAACTCGCCATGGACATCAAAATCAAACGTACCGACGGTAAGTGCGCGCGGACCGCTAGTGCTGTTACCGATACACAGTATTGCTGTGTTTAAACGCTTTCTGTACTGTCATTACTCGTTATGAGTGGGTACCATGACCGGTGGTGATTCTAGGGAATCCGTGCACCACCGCACGGATTCCCTAGAATCGACACGCCGAGATTTAACTGTTCTAACCTCGTACAATATTGCTTATTTTTTGTCGTCTGTCACTTATTTGTATTATTTGAATCACACCTATCTAGTAGCGACCTTTCACCATTGTTGCTATTAGACGTAGATTTATTGTTTCTTGTTTTCATCCCTTGTGCTGTTGGCCATGCTATGCACAGTTTTAGATCTCTCACTGTTTGGATTACATACTGTTGCATTTTCAAGGAATATAATGTAATTTCTGGTCACTAAAATCATTTTATTTACTTCATTATTTCTTATTTAGGTACATAATAATTTACATTAGCTGTCTATCACCTTATGTTTTCAGTTGCTTTTGAAAACCTATACTGTTTGCACCTCGGTTAGCACTTTTTAAAAATAAAATTGTGTGTAGAGATCTGTTAGTTCATCTCCTGACCTCAAGTAATGATACTCTTTTATGATAAGGAATTACAAATACCAGCCTAGTAATACATAGTACCTGCCCACCGGTTTAGTTATGACCCAAGTTAAATTTTCAACTCGGCTGGTGATATGTCTGTCATAAGGTACCACCTATGTTGTATAGAAATTGACAACAATTATATTTTAACAACGATGCATTGTATAAATATTAGGTAGGTGGTTAAAAGATATGGGAAAAAAATTTAAATTTCATGAAAATATTAGTGGTTAATAAAGGAAAAGATCCTGTTATTATTTACCTATCAAACTAGGTACTAATTTTATGTATATAGGTACCTAGTTCACAAATTTGACCATTTATCGTTTCTTTAAAATTCTGCACACCCACCAAGAGTTTCTGATCCGAGGAGCAAAGAATACCCGTGGTGTGATGTATGTTAGGCTTTCTTGTCTTTACCTTACTTTTTATAATTTTGGTATTTAATAGACAAGTGGAAGATATTAAAATATCATAGTACAGAAAATACTTACAACCAGTGTTGTAGTAGTAGTGTCCTATGCTGCCATACTAAATGCAATAACAGTATCGCCACCTAATCTAAATGTTGGGAAATTGACTGTACAGGTTTTGAAACAAAACTGATCCATGCACCAAGTACAGTTAAATAGATTCCTAAAATAAATGTTAATATACTAAATCTATACCATAGAATTGATTTTATGAGTTTTTAATTGTTTTTGTTCATTCCTTGTCCATTAAAATGAATTTGCACCTTTTTTGTTAAGCACTGTTAGAAAAAAATAACAGTAAGTACATTTCTAAGGATAAACTGTATTTATTTTTACAAAATTTTCATTATACTAGGGACCTAGGGACTTCTAATCAAGCGTAGATACATTTTATATGTAGGTAAGTAGCATATGACTTCATTAATCATGCATAGATAAAAAATTCCATTAAAAACTATCATCACAAATTATCATTTTTGATGTGAGCTTGTGCACCTACCTATTACTGATATGTCGACCAAACAATAAATTTATTTTTTGAGTTTATATAATCATTCTTAATTCTATGTAATCATGGGTGTAATAATTGATATCTATGTAGGTAGTTCCTATTTTTATTGCCTAATACCTACCTAATTTTTACTCAAATATTTATCAAGCATTTAAAAGTTTTTATTTAGCAATACCTAATTAAAAAATGAGAAACAATCTCTAAATGTATCTACCTCTTTACATAAAATTGTTAATTTAGGTACCTAGTTTGACTACTTATTTAGTAAACTATTTAGGTATCTAGACGATACTTATATATAGGTACCTACAGTTATATTAATCGTGTGAATAAAAAATGGCTATGATAATAAAATGGCTACCTATATTTATTATGATTTAATTAATTCATTAATTTGAATTGTTTACTATAGGTACCTATGCACCTTCATTTATATCTGCCTTATATGAATTATTGTAAAAACATGTTGGTACCTAGTTAAAAAAGAACATACTCATATCTTACCTTGTTGCAGAAATAATTAAGTAATTTAGTTAAAAGTCTTGAAATTTCGTGGATTTAGTTCTAGATTAGGACTATCTATTTGATGTAAGTAACCTGTAATGCAAGCTATGTAATACATATGTTTATAAAGCTGCTAAATATATATGTAGGTAGGTGTCTACCTCAATATTTCCTTATGAATATGTGTTTTAACTGAGATTTTCAGTATTATCTTCTCATATAATTACAGTGCCTATTATTATTATTTACCTACTGGCTATTTAATGCAATAAATAATAAATTATAGTAGGTACCTATTGGATTGGTATATTTTATTGGTTGACATTTTGTTGCTTCAAGTATCTTATCTAGGTACATGGAAAGTTCTTCTGAGTACACCCATGTTACTTAGTAGATGACATTTGGTACCTATTGTAAGTAAACCAGCAAACTTTTGCCCAAAATGCTAATATCTACTTTTTGGAGATTTACAGATTGATAAAATATGATTTATTATTGAATCATTACTCATTAGATACCTATTAATGTATAAAAGATACATATATATATATGTATAATATGTAACAATTCTTAAATATATCTACTCGATATAAAACTGACAATTATTGTTGTCCGTAATTAACTGAAGCTGCTTACAGACTCGTTTTATTAAAGAAATAGTTTATCCATATTTTATTCATATTATAAATGCTTAATATAAATTAAAATTCAACACAACCACTCTAGGAGGAAGAATACTCATGATGCTAAGTAGATGCTATATCATATTGAATGAGTAATTACCGAGGTAATTACTGAATAAAATAAAGTGTACTGGGTACCTTATACAGATTCCTTACAGATTATATACAGTAGAACCTCATTAGTCCGGACTAATTGAGGCTCTAGGTTGTCCGAATTAATAAAAGTCTGGATTAAACAAAATAACAAAAAAAGCCTCAAAAAAGTCATGAATTATAAATTTAAAAAAAAAATTATAAATTGAATATAATACCTATCACACAAGATATAGTTCAATACAGTATTAGACCTATTAAAATCATTTTAGATTCCGAATGAAGCGAAGAAGCTAGTGTTTTTACAATATTGTTTATTCTTAATTTTTTTTCTGTACACACCGGAAGTGTGCAGATATTTGTCCAAAAGTTAAGCTATTTTTTGTTACAAAATTTGCCTTTAGATGGTACTTTTGAGAGATAATTTTTCGAAATTTTCAACAGAATTTTCAAAGTTTGGGAAAAAACTCCTCAAAATTTGACAAAAACGCCTTGAAAACTTTGCTTTAGATTCTGAGTGGAGCGAATAAGCTTATAAATTTACAATGATTTTTATTTTTTCCTTGTTTTGTAAACACTTGTAGAAATACTAATCCAAAAGCTTTGATTAGCCACTTTTTGGATCAAAATTATGCTATAGATGTCCAAAACAGAGCATTTTTTGAAATTTCCATTATTTTAAGGAGTTGAAACTTTGATTGTTGGGCTCATTGAGGGCATAGTAACCATGGTAAGGTAGTAATTATTGTTGTGCGGTTATTGTATTTTTAACATCCTGTTTTACTTTGAATTTCATAGATATTTTAATTTATATTGTATTATGCAGGGTATTTCATATTTTATTGAAAATAAATGCGTATATAAATGCAAATTTTATAAAAAATTTTTGTAGGTACATATTGGTACCATATTGGTACCTACTACCTAAATAGATTATGTTTTAAACATATTGATATCTATAATATGTTCCTACATATTAATAACAATCCAAGTTTACCTGTGTAAATATAACAATTATCTATATTTGTACATAACCACTATTACATTGTTGGACCTTGATGTGTAGTAGGTATACAATATTTATATGATTCAGCTTGAATTTAAAAAGAATGCATGTACCTACTGCAATAGGTATACCACTACCCACATACCTAAATATTATATTTTAAAGTTTCTCCATTTAAGAACCTATTATTTATGGTATCTATATCATAGGTGTCTATGTCAATTGTCAGTTCTTATTTTTAATGTAATTTACAAATTTACAAGGTAAATATTATTTTATTAATTAAATTAGATAATCAATTTTATGTAGGTAGGGTAAGTATGTCTTATAACAATATAAAAATGTATGAGCCTTTCTGTTATTTTATTTTGTAGTCATAGACATTATAAACAATTGTAGGTAAGTATCTTAAATAGTATATGATAAAATGAATAAAATATTTTATTTTTTTTAGATCTTTAAAGACAACTTTATATTTCAGCTAAATCATTAAAGAATTGATTTTACATAAAATTAAGCGAAACAAAAAAAAAAAAAAAACATTGAAAAACTAGGAAAAGTTATCAAAGTTATTCCATTTTACGATACCTAGAAATTGAAACAGCTGTAGTTTTACTAAATACTCTTAATGGCAGATAACTAAATAGTACTTACCACAATCCAAAATATGTTTGGTTTGGTCCTAGTACCTTTATACCGTATAATAGAACTATAAGATTTAAATTTCCCAAAAATTTGTTCTATCCAATATTTATTAAGTTCTATATTTAGCATTAAAATGGTTATTTTTAAATAGGTAAAACACTTATCAATATTTTATGCTAATTTAAAATTTCCTACAGATATGTTGGGGTATTCAGTCAAAAATGCAAAACTATTATTGCGACGGTCATAATAACGAAAACAAAATGAACAAATGTAGTAAATATCAAAAATGTAAATTTTTACTTAAATATAAGTGAAAAGCAATTACATCTTTTAAAAAGTGTGAAGAAAATATAAATATTTTATTTTATTATTTAAATTTTAAAAATCCGGTGAACTAACCTACGTGTATATATTATATATGATATTTTTACATGACATAAAATATATGCAATTGCTGATTATCAAACCGAAATGTCCCCACATTGCACAGTAAGCTGAGGGATAATTTTGAATCGTAGAGCTAAGCAGAGTCGACCAAATGTCCTATGAACTAACCTATGTTAATAGCTGTTATTACCTATGTGGTTCAATTTGTTATCGTGGTTGAACCGTCACTATATTAACAGTCACTTTAATGGTTTCACTCTTTTTACCTTGACCAATATGTAGGAAGCATTATTTTTAGATTCTAAGTGAAATGAAGAAGCTAGTGTTTTTACATAGATGTTTATGTTTTTCTTCCCTTTTTTTCTTTTTTTTTCTGTTAACACTTTTTTATATAGATATACTTGTCCAAAAGTTTCGATTATCAACTTTTTGAAACTGGATTTTCCTCTAGTTGGTACCTTTAAGAGGTCATTAATAAGTAACTCAATAATCAGGTATATTTTTATGTACTTGTAACTTCTTTCAATACTATTTTTATTTATATGTATAAAGAATTGATGAGAATAAATTTGCCTAAAAACTCTTAATTTTTCAGAAAACTCAGTCTCCACTAAAAAAACATGCCTTAGAGGTGCGAAGTATGAATGGCTTTCTTTTTGCTTTAAATTCTGAACGAAGTGAAGAAGCTACAATAGTGTTTTTACAGTGATGTTTATTTTATTTTTTAATTATTTATTTTTCTATGAACACTTTCATATGGATTTACTTGTCCAAAAGTCTCAATCGGCAACTTTTTGAAACCAAATTTGCATCTAGTTGGTACTTTAGAGAGGTCATTTTTAGAATTTCCCAATTCTTATTATTTTTTTTTTGAGAAAAAACTTTCCAAAATTTGACAAAAAAGACTCTAAAACCATCATTTTTTGATCCAAACTTAATGAAAATTTAAAAATAGATAGACAATAATATGAGAAATATTTTGAAAATTAGCAAATTTTGAAAATGTGAAAAAAATATTTTAGATATTTTTCCAACTCTTTCTCATTAATTTTTTTTCTTTTCTTTATTTTTTTCTCATTAAACTTTTTTAACCTTTTCTTTATTTATTAGATAAAAAAAAAAGTTAAGTAATGACAAGAAAGCCTTACATACTTTGCACAACAGATATTTTTTGCTCTTTGGGTCAGATACTCTCGGTGGTGTGTTGAAAATTATGACTTATTGTTCTTTATATTATTAACTTCCTTCCTTCAGAATCATCTTAATGAAAAAATGATTTATCGTTTCTTTAAAATTCTGCACACCCACCAAGAGTTTCTGATCCGAGGAGCAAAGAATACCCGTGGTGTGATGTATGTTAGGCTTTCTTGTCTTTACCTTACTTTTTATAATTTTGGTATTTAATAGACAAGTGGAAGATATTAAAATATCATAGTACAGAAAATACTTACAACCAGTGTTGTAGTAGTAGTGTCCTATGCTGCCATACTAAATGCAATAACAGTATCGCCACCTAATCTAAATGTTGGGAAATTGACTGTACAGGTTTTGAAACAAAACTGATCCATGCACCAAGTACAGTTAAATAGATTCCTAAAATAAATGTTAATATACTAAATCTATACCATAGAATTGATTTTATGAGTTTTTAATTGTTTTTGTTCATTCCTTGTCCATTAAAATGAATTTGCACCTTTTTTGTTAAGCACTGTTAGAAAAAAATAACAGTAAGTACATTTCTAAGGATAAACTGTATTTATTTTTACAAAATTTTCATTATACTAGGGACCTAGGGACTTCTAATCAAGCGTAGATACATTTTATATGTAAGTAGCATATGACTTCATTAATCATGCATAGATAAAAAATGCCATTAAAAAAAAAATTAGGTATCATCTAATGTTTATCTAGATCAAAATAATGGCCATCTAAATAAATTTATCTAGGTAATTTACAAAAAGCATTGTCTGGATTCGATAGTAATAAAATTAAAAAAAAGTATGTACTTCACACCTTGGACTGTTCTTCTCGCCTCGGGTGGGATACTCTTGGTGGGTTTGTTGAATTTTAAAGAAACAATAAATCATGTCTTTGATTTTACGAAATTTACTTGTATTCTTTTATTCTATTATGGCACACTATTTAATTAAGAAAAAAAAATATTAACTACTGATTTTAATTACAACTTCAAGAACTTCTAATTGCACCGCAATAAATTTTGAAACAGTGTCGTAAATAAAATAAAACAAAACAAGGTTCTACCTAATTTATTTTTATTTGTCTTTTTAATAATAGTAGTATTACGTTTCTAAAATCATACTATTATTAGTATTTTACTTTTTTTTGTAATTTATTGTTTTAAAAATTAAATTAATGCACAAGAACATAATAATAGTTGTTGTGTTCGCTGTATTTTGGCAAAGTTATTGGAGTCTTATCCAGTTTTTAGGTACCTACTTCTTACATTTAAATATGAGTAGGTATGAGTACTAGTATGAGTTGGTTTAAATATGAGTACTATCATTGTGTTTATTCAAAAATTAAAAATTAATATTATGTTATAAAATACATGTAAGTATATAAATTTAATCATGCAATAGGTACACAGTATTATGGATAGGGACTTGGAAACAGAATGTATTTAGTCAATGATTACCATATCTTCATAGTAGCACAGATTACATGTTTTATTTGTGATAATAGGTTCCAATTTGAATTATTAGTTATTACCAGCCCAATTTTTATCTATTTTGGCTAGTGGGCGATATTGTGTAATCATTGTCGAAGTGCTATATTCAATTATGAAAATAATTTATAGATATCAAATTGTTATTTATCAAAATTATCGTTATTCGACAAACACACACACACACACACACATGTATAATATACTAGATTACTAGATAGTCGACATTGTTCTAGACTATGTATTTTAATATAAATCCTCGCCATTTGCAGATTGGGCAATATTTACATACACGATTAGAGAGATATACTAGTAACCATGATTTTTAAGTGGATTCGATTCACTCAGAATCTAACAGTCAAAATTATCCTGTGTGATCTCTTTCATTAATTCCGTTAAGATTAATTCCACTGAGTATTGTTAATTATTATTTAATTTAATTTGTAAATAGTAATTACCCATAAAGTACAATTTTCTATAAATTAGGTAACTATCACTATTTAAGATATACAGGTTGCGTATCGCCCAATACTGAGCTATACAGGCGATTGTCTCACAAAGTGAGTCATGGCTTATCACATTTTTTTTACCTACTACTAGCGCTTCATCATTCTGTGGTCTAAATTGTTACTATTATTTGAGAACGCCACAATTTAAAATATTAAACATCTATTTATAATCTTCATAATAGGTTATTTCCATAAACCTTATTCTCGTAGCTATAACTGCTATAAAGTCAATGGTTTGACATATTTTAAACACAATTTATGATGTTTGAGTTTATAGTCTATGATTGTATTTTACTTTTTACTTCATGTAAGAATTAAAAAATAAGTATTTTACAAATTGTAATTAGAGGATTTTTACTACTCTGTTAAAAATGAAGTACTGTGTTTCTGATTGTTTAAATCAATCAAAAACTACATTTGGTATTCCCAAAGATCCTAATTTATTAAAATTATGGGAAGAATCTTTAGGATAGCTAAATCGTATTACAGAGTATGTGAAAATCATTTTGAGTCGAATGATATTAAACGAGTATGAGAATCAAGAAACGGTTCTAATAAGTATACGGTTAGTGAATTTAAACTGTTATGGTAGCTACAGTTTGCAGTACACCAAAAGAATTTAAATGTTTAAAGATTTCTTCTAAAACAAATTTTATTTATATTCGTTTATTGTTTATTTTTTTAATTATATGTTTATAAGTACCAAAGCTTAAGAAAGGGGCTATTCCTAAAGCTGTACTTTTTCCCAACTTGACTGCAGATAATAACATATTATTAAATACTGATGATCAAATAAATGAATATAATTTACACAAAAGAAAAAAGGTAGGTACACGTACATTTTTTTTTGTGCCTTCTTACCAAGAACATCTAATATAATAAAGATTGGTAATAAATAATGAAATACTAATTTTATTACTTATTAATCATTTATGTAGGTCACTCATGATATTTGTAACATAAATGATCATAGTTATTGTGTTGTTTTAAATTCATTTATGGAGTTTTTGGAAAACATTAATAAATATCCCATCCAAGTGGTTTATAGATACATGTGAAGTGAACTGCATTTTACAAGTGCACTTTGTACACTGGAAGATGAAAGTGCTAGTTGTTGGTAAAAATAAGAGGACTCAGTTTGCGGGTCACCTTATCAGTTCTCGATATGCAACCTGTATATCTTAAATCGTGATGTGTATAGTAAACATATAATAGTGTATACATATACATGGCGGTCCGTGTAATATGTGACAACTGATAAGGCGTTGTGGTTTTGAGAAATGTATTTGGGCGGCAGTCCAAAGGCCACACCGTAATAGGCACAAATAGTATTGACGTCACGTTTTCTATTGATAAGACTGACGGTTCAAAACAAACTGTTATCACGGTTCATTCCATAAAAAATACATAGGTTGAAAAGAATTTTAGAAAAAAATTGATTTTTTTTTGGTTAGTATTTTTTTCTTAAAGTTCTAACTTCTATAATCGTGTTCCTTGCAAGTTTATACACAATTACCGACCAAAAATATGAAGTTAAACATTTTTCTCGTCAAAACAAACAATTTGTAGTATTTTGTACCATACAAATTATACACAAAACATTCAGTTAATTCATGTTTTGGTCATTTGTGTGTCAATTAAGTGTCACTGGTTACCTATCTAGCTTTTAGAATAGTTGTTGTATTAAGCCTTAGTATCAAAATGGTTCAATGTTGGGTTCCGTTGTGTTACCACTTTTAGTCACAATACAATTGTTAGCCTTCTCAAACTCCTCGATTGCAATACGTTCTTGTGTTTTTCCCCATTCAATAGATTTTACTCCTTCTACAAATATTTACCTAGGATACCTTTATAAAGTGAATTAGGGTATCGATTGTTTTTTACTGATTTAATTACTAGAGGTTAAACGAAATTTTTTATAAAGACACCATTTAATATTTTGACTTTGTCCTACGGTTTTTGAAGCTATATCTTTAATTTGTTCAAAAGATAATTTACAAAGCTCAGACAACATTTG
>JAIPRM010010675.1:0-13575 GCA_025469315.1 Stegophylla sp. TES_Ste_2020
TAAAGAGCGGAGATAAAATATATTTAGAATGTTCTGATAAAAAAAATTCCTGCGTAAAAAAAAACATTTCATCTCGCTGAAAATAGACGAAAACGCAATGCAATTATAGGTAATATTGAATAATAGAGATTTACGCATAACCGCGGATAATAGAGGGCATTGCTCAACAACTAAATGAATTTTGCCCGTTTAAATCTATACACAATTATGATTTTTAATAAAGAAATTGATGACAATAAATTTAATTCAACTGAATAGATTTTGGTGAAAAACTAAAACAAATGTTATTATTAAGTTTGAAGTTTTTTAAATCTAAAAATTTTTCTATACTTCTATTTTTTCAAGGGTGCTCAGAAACTCATGGAAGGGGTTATGACCTGATAACCCCCCCCACCTTGGCTACGCCCCTGAATGCTGGTATCCAAAGTGTGGATTTTTAAACTATAAATCGACATGAAATTAAAATCAAAATTATTTTTTTATTAATCTAGGTAAATTCTAGTTATATTTTACCTTGTTTATTATCTAAGCATGTTACTAAAAAATTATCTGGATCTAAATTAAATTATATTTAATTATCTTTATCTTTATATTAACATGCACTGCTTCAAAAACTTATCGAGAGGAGGGGGGCATTTATTTGCAATAGTCATAGTACGTTCATGCACTAAATAAAGCACAAATAAGAATGCAATAATCCACTAAAATCTGGCAAAATATACAAGAATAAAAAAATAAAAAAAACCTCAAATAATATTATTATTTTGGAAACATGTTCCAAAATTAAAATAAAAACAAAGTCAAGCATTTATTTGTCTAATATTTTGTTTTATTCATCCTGAAAAATATGATATACCATTTTTCATAAATATGTTGGAAATAATGTGCTGAAATCACAAAATATTTTTGAATAAGTTATTTACATTATATTATCAGAGTGGTATGCACTACACAGTATTAGGTATTTACGAGGGTATTTATATAATTTATACTTTAGTACTACATAACATTGAATTTTGTTATAAAATATTAAAATCAATGCCACTACCTACTGATCACAATCTACATACCTAATATATTTTTCAGGTTGAATTCAAATTACTTGATGTTTAATATTTAGATCGATTTTTTAATTTCATAATGTAATCATTGAGAAACATCAATCAATAATTTTGGTAAGCTTGGGAGGGGGCTATGGCCCCAGTGGCCCCCTCCCTAGAGCCACGCCTGTAATCCTGTAATCTAGATAAGTGTTTAGTTACGTATTCGCTCAACACTGACCGTAATATATGTTTTCACTTGTGTACCTAATAGATAATATGTATATTATATACCCCATTTTTTGGCCGTAAAAATATAATAATTTCGAATTTTTTTTCGGAATTTTCAACGTATTATATTAAGAACTATGATTTTCATACATTTTATTTTTCATGTCACCTTAAGGATCTTCTGTGGTGATACAAACTTATTTCAAATGGTACACGACCCCCCCCTCCCTATTTTAACTACGGAATTTTATTCAGGTCATTATTCTATGAATTATGATGTTTAAAATTCAAAATTCGAACGAATAGTTTTTGAATCATTCAAATTGAAGTATTAAGAACAATATTCTCTTAGACACATATTTTATTCACTATCTTTTTGAGAGTATAATATTAAAACATCACTTAGTTTTACTTGTATGCTTTATTGTTGCCCAATTTATATACCAAGGCATGTGGTGAACACAGGGAGTTATTTGTTTCAACCCCCTCCCCCAAAAAATGTGTGGTATCAGTTATTACAAATGAACAATTTAAAACATTAGTTTATTTAAAATCGACGCTAGGCTTTCTTTTTTAACCCACCGTTCAAAATTATTTTTTGCGTCCACTCTTGAACAAGATCATACCTGAAACCAAATGCAGTGGAGACTGAACACTCGGTATCATTGTAGTTTGGTTTCTATTATGATGTAAAAAAAAATTAACTCCAAATGTTGTTTTCTCGATTTGTAGTGGAATTCTCAGCTTTAGTGCTTTGTTTTAATGACTTTTTCTGTGGGCACATGACATAGTTCTTGTTAGTGATTCGAAACCGTGTATACTACTCTAATAATCATTACGTTACGTTATTAGTGCGCGAAGAATTTGACAACGAAAAAAAAAAAAAAAAAAATACGTTACTGTTACGTAACGTTGGCACGGAAGCAAAACTATTGGATTTACCCCGCGACGTCGTATACAATTCTCCGTTATTTTCGTGGGAAGAAAAACGCAGAAAATGTGACTGATACGACCAGGTCGTAGTTATTATAATATACACTCAGGACAGAAACGCATTAAATTCACGCACGAACATCATGTGTTTATGAACACACACACGCGCGCACGTGTAGGTGCCTGTTATTTAATCATATAAATAGTTCGGTTCAGTCAGAAGAATAGTAGCTAAAAAGAACTCTCTGCGCGAACATCGAAAAGCGGTTTTTGTTTTTTTTTTGTTTTTTTGTCCGCAGGGTATCATTCGTTCCCGTCTGTCCGGCTCAAAAGTGATTGGATCCACGTTAAACGCACACCACCACGTCATACGCGCGGCCACGCGCGTGTCGTTTCACAAACGTAAAATACAATAATTAAAATAGTAAAAAAATTATATTATATTTACCGTTTCGATTCTAAAAAGACTGCGCGTACTAGTCAGTGGCGGTCAAATGATTTTTTCATGGGGGGGGGATATTGCTAATTTGCTAAAATGCTCTTTGATTATTAAAAAATATACTTTATAGTTATAGTTATATGATCAATTTATTAATTAAATTAAAATTATAATATTAAATCTATTTTTCTTTTTTTTTGCAAACTCATTTAATACTTCTTGTGGGGTTAAATCTATAACCCCCACGATAAACTGCCATAGTGGTCAAACCATTGAGACGAGTATACAATAACATAATAATACAATTTCACATAAACGTATTAAATTAATATCTAAAACATAATTTTAATTGACCTTAAAAAAAAAAAAAACGAACATAAATTAGGAAGTTATTAAAAGTTATGGTTTAAATTTGTGCTACACTTCTGTGAAAATTTACTATAGCTTTTTTATAATTATTAAAACAGTGTTTTTTTTTTTGTTTTTTATGAATATATACATGCATATTAAATATTATTATAAATATTGAAAAATTGTCGTGGGAGAGGATCCATCCCCCCTCATCCCCCCCCCGTTTGACCGCCACTGATACTAGTCTCCTGTTCGAGACTATACTTCAGATCTAGAGTACGGATTTTAAAGGAATAAAATTTTTTAAAAAAAGCACTTTAAATAAAACAATAAAGCTCAATAAATCTTCCAAAAAAGCTCTTAAAAAGCAATAAAAATGGGGTTTTTGATAAAAAAATGTACATATTAATTACAAAAAACGTATTATAATTATTTATTAGTTTATTAAATTATAAATATATAAATATGCTGTTCTTTTTCTTTCACAGTTTGTCTCTAAATTAGATTTATTCTTTTTAAGAAGCTTAATTTATCAAAATATGTTAAAAAATAGTTACAAAATGATTAACCTTCACCATCAGAGTTGCATTGGGCAATTAAATTTATTTTCAAGTTTTTTAAAAAAAATCACTCGAAACTGAATAATCTTTTAAATACGTTTATCTAGAACACATTTTGAAAGAATGTAACTTATAAGCTAAAATAAAGTGCCAAAAATACCCCAAAAAAGCTTTAAAATAAAAAAAAATAACGTATCGGAAATACCCCAATAAGCATTTAAATACAAATAAAGCTAATGAAAGCAAAATAAAATGTCGTGAATTTCATTCTGAGTAGTATAAATCGAATTTATAGTTGACGTAGCTTCGTTTTAGAGCAGCGGTTCCCAACCTTTTTAGCTGTGCAGCTCATAAATTTTCTATAAAATATTTTGAGGCCCACTAAGTAAATATACATAATAAAGTTGAAAAACTTAAACACACAAACATAAATGGACACCTATAATATTCTGTTAGTACTCAGTAGTAAGGAAAATATTCTGTGATAAGAACAAAAAACTAAAAAATAATTTTTATACAAAAATTAAGTTTTTTAAATTCATGCACAAAAACAATAGGAAATAGTTGAAAAACTCTATGCGATTTTTGAAATTGTCTATCTTTCACGATAGTCAACATCAGGATTTTATTCACCTCAATATTTAATGTATTTCATCAATTAAAAAAAAAAAAAATTATAATTAAAAAAGCTTGTTTACATAAATGAGTTGTCGAAAAGTCCATCAAATAACTCAGTGCAATATTGGAAATGACCGAATAATCTTTTTGGAGCCATATTCAAAACCGAGCCAAACTTGTGATTTTAAGAACAATATTAATGTCGCCTGTTCTCATGACAGTTCAGTTAACGATTTTAAGTTATTTTCGATTCATTTTGGTAGGCTTCTTAATTTTTATAATACAATTTAAATAATTTTTATACATTATAAGAAATTATTTTTGCTGTGATAAATTAAAATTTGCAACTCCTTAGCTTAGAATCTCGACTAGTATCCGCGGCCTAGTACCACGTTACTTGCGGCCCATAGGTTGGGAATCGCTGTTTTAGAGCGATTGATAAGAAAAAAAAAAAATGCAAATGTCTTCGAAATCCGCACTCTAGTCATATCAGACGCGTTCCGTCGGGAAATCAATGCGCGATCGACCGACTGTCATTATTGCTGCCACGTTATTACCGCGGTACAGTAACTTTTTTTTTGTTATCGCACTTTTCAAAACGATAATAATATTATTATAATGTCCCGTTCAGAGAGTATATATTTTACACGTCGTGTGCGCGCGTCCGAGTGTAAAATGTGTGCATGAATATTGTAACGTGCGTACCGTGGTTGTTGCACACATTAGCTCACGTATTATTTTAACATAATAATGGCCTCGCAGAGTAAATCGGATCAGAAACTACTATATTACAATAATACCTACGCACAAATCTTGACGCGCGGACAAACGAGGCTAAAAGAATATCATTACGCGTTGAATGGCGAATGGGGAATGATAATTAAAAAAATATACAAAACGATTGCGTACCCGCGGACACTTTTTATACATTATTATTATTATAATATACGCGTATAATTTATCGATCGAAACGGGTATTTTATTATTCATTGTGCCCTATCGTCAACGCCGTACAATAATAATATATGCACGCGTTTAAAGTAAATAAATGTGTAATGTTCTAATTATATTATTATTATTATTTCATCGGACTCGCGGCGAAATCTGCATGTGACACGCACCAGCAGCAGTGGCGACGACAGGGCTTACAGTGTATATTATATATACACATATTATATATTACAGCGTTCGAAAGTTAATATTGAGAGTTTTTATATGTAAATGAAGGCATTTAAATATTATTATTATACAGCATCGTGGATTTATTGTTTGTGTTTTCCGATATATTATTGTCGTTGAAACGCGCATACGCCCATAGTCGAGATTTTTTTAATGCTGTTTACGGATTCAATTCGTGAATTTTAAACGCGACGACCACATATTAATTTTCGAATATAATTAGTGACAACTTTTGAATACGCACGCACACACACACACACACACACACACACACACTCACACAAAGTCAAACTCGAAATCCTATTAAGACGTTAAGCCGCCGCGCTCAGTAGTACACGTACGAGCCGAGATGTAAATAAGGCGCGCGCGTCGCGATAAAGTGATATTATAATAATTAGGTATTATAATACGGTTTGTAAGTACCTACTCGTAAAATCAAAACGCACTCAACGACCGACACGAGATTTGAATTTAAATAAAATCTGTATTCTTTTATGTGTATAAGAATTCCAATCGAATTCGTGTTATTTTATTTTTTTTTTATTTCCGACATTAATTTATAGCAAACATTTTTATTATCTAATGAGAAATATAAGTCGGCACGAGGAATATTTTTGAACTCGTAAAAATTATCGTTCATCAGTTATCTACGTCATTCTTATCGTCTTATCGGTGTTATTGAACGCTGTATGTCGGTTGTTCGTTCGCGGCTAAGGTCACACGAGAATTATTATTATTTTTCTTTCGTCCCCGAAACGACGTGAATACGCAGAAAACGTTTTCACTAGAACGAGCAAATTTAACTAGCACATCACAACAGCTATATACATCTCACGGTTCGAGAAATTCGTCAGCACACTATATATATACGGTGGAAGTGACGGTCAGTCCACGGGAACAGTGTTTTGAACCAAACAACTAATTAACAACGACGTTACAGGACCGTTGTTGATCACGATGACGCATTTAGGATTTTACGCTCTGAAAAAGCGATTCGTTCGCCTACCCTTCTGCCGGGGTTATCATTAAGTCTCTCCATTTCTCTCATTGCGTGTCGTAATATATTGGAAAGTAATGTTTAAAAATGTAACTATAGTTTATTAAAGTCTTATTACTATTACCATTTGTAGCTGTTAATAATGATATGTCACCATAGATTTGTATCTATTTGTTATCCACGGGGTACGATCATACGAATCAAAAAAATGACGAAAAAAGCTAATTCTATATTATAAAAGTTATGTAAAAATGTTTTACTCCACAAAGTTTGCCACGGAGAAACATATAAGCATTCTGTGGACGGTCTCAGCATCTGTAAACTGATTGATACTTCTGATTGGCCCATTTCAATTTTCACCCAAAATGTATGATCTATGGAATTTCCACGTGATTGAAAAAATGTTTTCATCAATTTAGTTTTACCTTTAGGCATTCAATTTCGTTCTCCGAAAGGGGTCGAGTTAGATTATTTTTCTAGGGAATTATCAAACCGAAATGTTCCCACGTTGCACAACAAGTTAAGGGATATTAATATAGATTGAGTGGAGCGAAGCGACGGTGCCGAAAAGCGTAGCGACGAGTGCCTAAACACGCGCAGAAACTGTATGCCTAATCATTATATACCGTATATAATATAGATGCCATAGAACATTTATTCGCGTGAAAATTCAAATGAGCCAATCAAAAGTGTCAATCAGTTTATAGGTGCCGTGTCCGCCTACGGAATGCTTATATGCCGCTGGGGACATGAGTCCCACCCTAAATGCCCCACTTTAAGTGTCAAAATAGTATTTATACCAGGAGTGGCCAACCCAAGTGTTTTTGTGGGTCACTTTGGAAATGCATTGTAATCCCTTGGATCGCACACACAATTATTAATCTTCATTTTAGATTTTCACTGAGTTCAAAAAAAAAATAAAAATATTTGAGCAAAAATGTTAAACATTATGAATTATTATTATTGTTTTTCGTTGATGAAACAACTTGCATACATTAAGTACTTTATTGTACTCTTACATCAGGGACACTGCTATCCTCCGATTAATTACGTTGTTATAAATAAAATATAAACATAAATTCTAAAATAAAGGCGTTACGTAAAAATGTGATGAATCTCGCTGGCCAAACTTAACCTAACCAAGGCGGTCCCCCACGTGGGATCCGAGGGCCGCGGGTTGGCTACCCATAATTTTCGCTATTAAGTCATCGGAGTTCGTTGTCATTTCGTGAAACGTGATCCTTTGTCCGGGACGGATAACTACAATGATTTACGTCCCGCGGAGTTCTAAACTTTTTCTTAAGTCTTACCGATAAAAACCCTATACGGAAAACGAGCATGAAAAATGTAAATATACGATTGTAGTAAAATAGAAACATCGTCATAACCGCGGGACTGTGCATAAAACGTCAAAATGCGTTTAACAATAAAAATCTTACCTGCATATTTTATAATATCCACTTACGTTTATGGGTTGTAAAACAAAACGCGGCATCACGTCGGCGTACGGTATTGTTCCATGTGTGGAATGTGCGTGTTCTCTTACTCGTTGTCCCGTAATCTTATAAGTCATTTTTCGCACGTATTATTTCCTCGAGAATTTCGGCGAAATTTTCACACCACGCAGGTACCTAATAAATAAAATCACGATTTTAATGCGAATTTCCCTTTCTTTTTTTTTCCCCAAAAATTCTGAAACAATGGTTTCCAAGTAAAACATTTGTATCGAGTATCAAAGAAAGAAAAAAAACGCATTTCATATTTCTTTAGCACTTTAATATTTTTGGGCATTTTTTGAAATTTTTGCCGTATGGTGAACGTATTATCTCCTCAAAAATGAAAAAAATAAAATAAAATGATTTATAAATATATATAATATATTATAATTACAATAAAATGATATTTTGATTTATGTTATTCGTGTTCTTTGGTTTTAACCAGTCATGGGTCTCATTACTATCTAAAAAACTGTATATTTATTATTTTACATATAACTCACGGTAAACTTTCAATTGTAAATTGTGCTCATAGTGAATAAGTTAAGAAATTTGATTGCCTATTATAGTCGAACTTCATCGCTCATTTTTGTAAATCGTCCGAAAGGGGCAAAATTGTCACGAAAGTTGTACTAAACTTAAAAACAAGAAATATGTTATTTTAATAGAAAACAATTTTTTCCAAAATTTGACTAAGTATGTTTCTATGTGCACACCATGTAGTGTTGCTGTTTTCCCATTAAATTAATATCATCTCAGCCCAGGACCACATTTATTAATGTTCACCTGGGGACGGGAATAAATTCAGCGGAGAAATCCATTGTTACAGCTTTATGGTATGCACGTAGAAGTGTGTATACTTAATATAATGGAAACATTTTGGAAAAAAATTGTTTTCTTTTATAAAACTTACTTCTTGTGTAACTTTTTAGTATGTCTTTAACACATTTTACGAAAACTGTACCTCCCATAAAAATTTGCCTTAACGCAACCTTGATGAGCCATTTTAAAGGAAAGTAAAGTTAAGCATAGTAAAATAAAGTAAAGACGAGAAAGCCGGACATAGTTCGCACCACGAATATTCTTCGCTCTTAGGGTGAGATACTCTTGGTAAGTGTGTTGAAAACGACGACCATTATTTATCTTTATCATTATTAACTTCTTTCATTTAGAATCGTCTTATTGAAGAAATGATTTACCGTTTCTTTATAATTCCACAAACCCACCAAGAGTATCTGACCCGAGGAGCGAAGAATATCTGTGGTGCGAAGTATGTCCGGCTTTCTTGCTTTTACTTTGCTTTACTTTTCTCAAGTAATTTCAATGTCATTTTACAATATATCCGGGACTTTTTTAAGACATATTTTGTGGGTTTCAAATCGCTTTGATATATAATTTTTTTTTGAACGTATTTTAACGATTTTTCTGTTTTCAAGTTCAGGACCGTAGTCGTCACCGATGCGACTGTTGTGCACCGTATAATTTCCACAGTATTTATATACATAATACATTGATAGGACATGACGGGTGTAGGATAACTCGCTTCTATGATGAACTCACATCCCGCCTCCATTCGTTAATCGTATCCTCAACGATCTCAAAGAACCGTCATGGTTTTCAAAAGTGCCGCGCGTATTATTAATAATTCGATCTTGTCAAGCGAAATACTGATTAACCGTTTCGACGCTCACCGGTTAATTACAATACGCGCTATTATAATAATTAATCACTGTCACGCACGCTATACGATCGTATTATTATTATTATTATTATTATTACGTATATAATATAAATTTAAGTTTCTTTATACTACAGTATATTATGGCTGCGAGTGTATACAATCACTTTTTTTACAAATTGTCAAATTTTTTCATGATCTCAACGCGTGTCGAATAACCGAAATACTGTACGAACTATCGTCTAAACAAGCTGACAGTATCCTTACACCCATATTATTATTAAGATCCGGGTTTTAATGCGAAATCCGGTTTTTTCTTTGTTGTCCTGAATCAATGTATTCCAATAATAACATAATATGTTTTACGTAACACATATATATATATATATATATATATTATTTTTTTTTTTTGCTTTTTTAGTGTGTTTTCACGTCGTTTTATTAACATGAATATTTTAGATTATTATATTTTGTTTTATTAACTAGTTTGTTCTTCTCACGGCGAATCAATTGAGTGGTACCAGAATCAATTCCAGGTATCACTCAAGAGTTTAAACATGGTTATAGGCAAACTTATGTTTTGCCACCCTCGACTTTTAAAAAATAGGTTACATATGTACCTGTGGTGTTCGAAATTACGATTATTTCTATACTTTGTCACGGATTAACCGATGTGCCAAAATAAGCAAAATATAGTTATATGTAACTATTATACAATTCATATAATATATTTTACTATGTTCTTATTTATTATGTTTAGCAGTAATCATAGCTCCCTATTTCTAACACAAGCAGCATAAACTTACATGAGGTAGGTTAATCAATTCTGTAACAAATTTATTATTAATTTATATACATATGTTTTGCTTTTTGATTTCTAATAAAAAAAAAAAAAAAAAATTGTAGGTTATACTTAGACTACGTGCAGTGCCGAATGATCTAGTATTTTTTTTACTCGGAGCAAAATATAAAATTAGCGCCCTCACATAATTCAGTTCTCCTTATTATGCCACTGTTATAATCATATACCATTTACTCTAGAAAAAAAAAAAAATATAGAAAAAATAACCATAGATACCTATTAGAAAAATGTGGAAAATTTAAGAGAAATGTGTATAAAATACAAAATGCCAAAACAAAAATTATTGCTTGAGTTATAAGTTTTACAAAAAATTTTTTGAACACATCTCCAAAATAATTTCACACGTTTTTGAAAAAATTGAGTTAAAGCTCAACTTCTTCTAAAGGCATCTTTTAGATTTTTTGATTTGATAAATGGAAATAATATTGTAATTTGTATAATAATAATTATTATACAATTAATAAAACTGTCAATATATCCACTTACTATTTGTTCATTTTTCGCCCCCCGAAAGTATTCTTCAATCTTCAAATAAAATATTGTTGGTTTGGCAGGGGGAGGGTTCTATAGAGTTCCAAGAATGCAATTTTTACGATAGGTTCTTTAGGCTCAAATAGTATATAGTCGAGTGAAATCATTACATTTGGAAAACGATTCTGAGTGAAGATTGTTGGACAATAATTATTTTTCGAGTATTAATCATCTTTTTTTTTTTTTTTTAATCAGTAAAATCAAATTAATCATTTTAGTTAGTAAAATAAATGATTTTCAACTGAAATTTGGCACCGTCACTGGTGTTTTAGTTATACTGACTGAATTCGTATTTACAACCGTCCGTTTTCGTTTACGGCTACTTACGCTGCAGGACTGTCCGTTAACGTAAGCTCCGGACTCTAAATTACCGCTTTCTGCGGCGAACGGTTCAAATAGAGTTACAGTATCTAATAATAATAATAATATAGTATAATAAATCGGACGATTTCGGGCCGCTTGCGAGGTGCGGTCACGACGCGATTTTCGTCTATCCTCTTTTTTTTTTTTTCATTTATGATTAACGCGGCCTAGACGCGAGACGACGATAGGAGCGTACGACGACGTGTAATATTAATATAATAATACGATGCAACTATAATATATAAGTAAGTTAAGTATACTACTGCGGCGATCCCGCCCGCGTTTTTATCGCGTTATCTCGCACGGACGGCTGCCGACGGACGACCCGCGACACGACGCGTCGAAAAGTAATTATTATTACCGGTAGTGCGGCGATTCGATCGTCGTCGCGTAATAATAATAATAATAATAATAATAACGCGCAGCACTCGGCGGCGTCTATGAGCGAAAATAAATATCATATTATAATATTTATACACACACACGCGCGCGCGCGCGCGCGCACACGTAATATACGGGCGAACAAACGTTAAACGGCGACGGGCAACGTGTTATTATTCATTTGTTACGATCCCGAATGAAAAAAAAAATTATTAATTTACTGCGCGCCGTTCTCGCCCACGTATCCATCGTCCATACGTATTATTATTATTATTATTAATACGTCCGCGACCGTATAGGAACGATATAGTAGAATCGCGCGCGCGCGAGATTATTACATTCGAGCGGCGGCATTAAAATTAAAAAAAAAAATTTATAATAATACTAATAATACGTAATATCGTAGACCGCGAAAATCTTTGTGAAATCTATAAACTCGCGTTCCCGCCAACGTAATGACAAAGCCTCCGTGAGCTACACGCGGCCCGCCTTGTCTTTATTCGCGGCCCTCGATCACATTTTAAGTCGTATATTACATATTTTTCTCCTGTTGATAAAATTAGAATGACTATCGCCATCCGAAAAAATTGGGAGACATGCGACGCGGAGTCACCCAAATATCCGGTAAAATAACTTACATTTGTAGACTACGAGTAGACGAAACGAAGGTAGGTCCACAAAAAAACAAAATTTATTGGTGGGGGGGGGGTGGCAGCAATTTTGTTTTTTTAGGTGGATGGAGTGTGAAAATTTTAAAACTAGGCTTGTGAGTTCGTGTAAATTGCATGCTAAATATCTGCGCAGTTTGTTTACGGATTTTCAATTGGGGACAGGAGGGGACTAGCCAAACGTACATGAATTTCACTATATTATACTATAGAAATAATTAGGTATAGCTATCATAAAAGAAAACAGTAAGAAAATGCTCCACGACTTCAGTATAAGCTAATGCGCCATTTTCATTGGCTCGTTTTAATTTCGTGCCAAAAGTCTTTTTCATCATTATCCACGTTAAACGATATATACTAACATCCGTGTATATATTATGATAAATCTATGTAACTGAATACATATTCTATGTTCCAAAATTGCATGTCGAGTCGAGTGATATTCTCCATTTGCGAAGCGGTTAGCGAGTCGTGCCCCGCACTAGAATGATACAATGAAATTAACGATTATCAAATTTGAATGTCCCCACGTCACACTGCAAGTCGAGGGATATTTTTCGTTTTGTGAAGCAGTCGTTGAACGGAGCGAGTCTGTGCACTTGATCACGGTCAGTAACACATTGTCAAATTACTGGTGAAATAAAGATGAAAATGTCGGGGTTGTGGCTAAATTATAATTGTTTGGTTTAGTCCCTCTAATGGCACTAAAATATTGCGATTTATGAAAAATATGAAATATCTATGTTTATGTACAGCTATTTAATATAGATAAGTGAATGAATAATGATAAAAACAATACAGTTTAATTACCCGTTTGATAATAATGTATAGTAAAAAAAAAAAAAAGAAAAACACTAATTATATCATTATTATGATTTATATGATGAATAATTTTGGCACAAAATTCAAATAAACCAATGAAAATGATTATTAGCATAGGACACTGGGTTTCTAGAGGCATTTTTAATATATTTCCCGCCACGTGTGAGCGTATTTTTCTCTCCGATCAAACAAGCAAACGAAAGCACAATGTTAAAGATTACTAAATGGGACAGAAACATATAGAAATACTTGTCCAAAAGTTTCAATCAGTAATTTTTTGAATTATAATTTTCATCTAGATCAGTGATTCTCAACCTTTTTAAAGTCGAGGGGGGGGGGGGGGGGGGGGGGGGGGGGGGGGGGGGGGGGGGGGGGGGGGGGGGGGGGGGGGGGGGGGGGGGGGGGGGGGGGGGGGGGGGGGGGGGG
>JAIPRM010010676.1:0-13575 GCA_025469315.1 Stegophylla sp. TES_Ste_2020
AACTCATAATATTAAACATAATAACAAATTATTAAATAAAAAAACAAAAATAATAACATAAAGTATAAATATTAATTAAATAACTGAAGCAGATTTAAAATTGATTTTTTTAACAAAATTACCAAAATAAATGCTCATTATTTATTCATCTCAGAATTCCCCCCTGAGCAGTATCTTAATTCCCCCCTAGGGGGGAATTCCCCATCGGTTGGGAACCACTGATCTAGATAAATGTGATTATCTTATTTGTCTATCATCTAAATAAATATTTAAAATATTATCTATTATCATTTCTAGATAAATTTTCAATGAATTACTCGGTTATGTTATCAAGATAATTGTTTGGTTATTTTTAGGGGAAAACACTATTTATTAAATGTTTTAGGGTAGGAAGTTTCAACAGATGCATATATTATCATAAATATTAAATACAAGATGTAAAAAATGTAAAATCCCATAAATTCTGTAAAATTCGTATACCTCATCTATATATATATATATATTGATATTTTATAAAGTTTGGAAAAAAAAGAATGGTTTTACGGCCATTCTTGTCAAATTTTGAGTAGTCATTCCAAAATTTTGAAAAAAAAAAAAAACAATGGAATTACACTATTTAGAGACAAATTCCGATTCAATAAATTGTTGATTAAAACTTTCGACGAGTATTTCTATAAAAAAAAAAAAAAAAAAAAACAGCACATACAGAAAAAATAAAAATAATAACATCACCGTAAGACACTAGGTTTTCTTCACACCGTTTCCAGAATCTTAAATCATATAACGTTTTTCAAAAAATTAAACCGTTAAATCGAGAGTAAGTAATTCCGAGACTGTATATAAAGTGCAGGTAAGCAGCGCATAAAGTATTGACTGAAAACGCGTGCTATAGAATATTATTATAATAGATGATATGATTTACCCTAATAATAATAACGGACCGTATGAAACCGAAAACGATTATCTCTCTCGCCGTTTGTTTCGACATCATTTCGCGTTAATTAAAACGGCCGGCAAGTGCTGGAAACGCGTTTAGTGTTAATTAAACACCTCGTTTAATATTATCGCCAGACGAAAATGGTCAATTTTATTTAATTTAATTTTTTTCCGGGGAGGATATGAAGTTTTGCTCATTTTCAAACACATTTTTCAAAATATGGGAATTCGTGAAATTGTTTTTTATTCCAATGCGGAACTCGTTTAATAACGGGAGAGCGTGGTAAAAAACGGTAGTGTCCTGGCTAAATTGGGACGAATGACAACCTTTTTCAGTGCCACTCTTGGACCTACCTTCCCTTAGTGCAATGCCAAAAGTAAGGTTTAAATATTTCATGTAGACTAGTAGTAGTGCATTAAGTTAAGAATTTTTAAATTTTAACACGAAATAATACAGGTACGCAATTAAATGATAAATGGCAACGTTAATTAAGCTTAATTAAGTACTGTTTTTTTTTTTTTTGAGGAGTGGGCAGTGATTTCATTGTTTCATTTCAAGTATTGCTAAAAAGGTAAAACGTGCTCAATCGTACGGCGTAGTCAAATATACCGGGCAATTAGTGGTCCCAAATTTTTTTTCCGTGTATTACACAATTGAATTAATTTTTTTTTTTTTTTGGGGGGGGGATTTAAAACTGTAAATTTAATAATATGTACATAGTTTGAATTATAATAATTTATGAAAATAATAAAATTTTTAATTGTAGGTTATATATATATAAGTAATTGATTTTTTTTTAAAATTTTTTGAATACAATAATACAAAACGAATAAGCTATAGGTACGAAAAACAATAAATTCAAATGACCTGTAATACTTTCAATATTAACTTTTCAAACGATTTCGTACTATTTGTATAATCTAAATCTTACTACGAAACATTAACTATTGATTTTTAAAATTAATTTACATTAAAAATCGACTCACGGCTATAGTAAATAATTAATTTTGTTTTTTTCTTTTAAAGCGTATAAACAATGGGGGATTCAGTTGTCCGTGTGAGTACACGAAATTTAGGGATCTCTTTATTTGAAATAAGTCGTGGTGTTTTTTTTTTTTTTTTTTTTTTAACACGCAAAATCAAATCGCGTTATACGCATGTAAATAATAAAATTATCGTTTCTTACAAAATTCAAAACGGCCACCAAGAGTATCGCGCCGGACAAGTGTGAAGTGTACCCGTAGTGCGAAGCGTATTTGGTTTTTTCGAATCGCGATCGATAAACAAACGTATATAAAAAGCGTGCGAGATGAAGGGCAGAAATACGACTATTCCCCCCCTATCTGTTATAAAAGCCGCGTACATTCCACAACACGCACAAGTGGTCAACAACAATCGGCTACAAATTGTCGAGAGGATTGCATTTAAATTCACCGCGTGGCACTCGCTGCCTTTTAGGCCTATAGTAAAAGCACCGGGCGTATTGATTCGTTCGGACGAACAAGTCTGTTTTATTGTTATTATTATGTTTTTTTTTTTTTTTCCAGAAACCTACTCGTATATTCTAATGGCCGGACACCGACCATCGTCGTGGAATAAAATGTTAAAAAACCGAAATAACTATGTTTTTCCAATCGTTCCGAGCTCAAGACGCTGACAATATTTCGATTTTCGCTTGACGAAATGTTATTCCTACTTAAACGTTACGACCGGTTTCATTGGTTTATGCACAAAATTTATATTTATTTATATTTTTTCAATTTATATTTATATACTATAAGTATATTCATGCAATAATGCATTCAATTTTGTTAAATATGTACTGAAATATTTCTCTAGAAATTTCAGATTAATGTCTTTATAAATGTTTAAAAATATGCATTTTAAATATGCACAGCGTTAAAATGCATTTGATAATTTTGATAGGTATGAAAAGAGATATCCATTCGTAGTTTTATTAAGTTATATTTCATTTCTTGTTGTAACATTTGTTTCTATTTATTGTACTTGATGTGGATAATATTGTTAATTACACATCCATTAAACAAAACTTAATAATTATGTTGATTTGTGTTTAAAAATCGAAAAATGTTCACAATATAATAAATGTATTCATTCTTTACCATAATATTTAAAAATTTGTAAAAAAATCTGAAATTTCTAAACATTTCAATTATAACAAATTACACTAAAAGAAAACAAAGATGTCATACGTTTAACATTTCATAATATTGTATAAATTGTTGTAGTTATATAAGTGGTTAATTTTTCAAACCAATGTTCTTTTTTGCTCCTGTTTACTCAGACTTATTTGTAATTTTAAGAGAATGTAATAAAAACATGTATTGTGTTAAATAAAAAAACTGTGTTATATCATGTAAAATGTGTATTTATGCTCAAAATACTTAATATATTTAATATCAACTGCGTATAAGTTAAATCAATCGGCGAGTCCTGCATTGTATTTCTGTGTTGGAATCATTCGACTACAGTTTAATTTGTGACAGATATGTATGTAAATACATAAAAACCCTCGCCCTTATAATAATATAATCACAATAATGACCGGAATTATATCCAATAAATTATTGTCAAAGCAGAAAGAAGACAATTTTTATTTTTATATCTGTTTACCACGAATTTTCTTGATGCCTAAACAATGCAACCAAATGGTGAAAAATATTAATAACATACCCCACTACTCCATGCGATAGAAATATGCATAGATATTTTATATTGGAAAAAAAAAATCTCTGTAAACATATTATGCAAAAATATGGAAAATTTAACTTGATATATATTAAATCGTGGTATTTCTTTTAGTAGTTTTTTCCCCCTTTCAAAAAGTTGCTGATCGGGACTTTTGGACAAGTAGATTCATACAAAAAAAAAAAAAAAAAAAAAAGCGTACGTAGATAAGAAAAAAAAAATCATTATAAAAACACTAATTTAGGTATTCTTCACTCCTCGGACGATAATAGGTCGCAGTGTTAAATTTTAAAGCACCTTAAATCATTTCTTTAATATATCGATTTTGATTGGAGCTTCAGTTGATATAATATGACAATTTTACTTAAAAATTATTAAGTTTAAAAAAAATAGTTTCCAAGTCGTTTTTGTCATATTTTGGAGAGTTTTAACCATACTTTGAAAATATGTCGAAACCTGGTCGAAACTTTTGGACAAGTGTTTCCGTAATAAAAATGTGTTTGTAAAAAACAAAAAAAAAAAAAAAGAATAAACATTTTTGTATAAAAACACTAGCTTCTTTGTTCCACTCCGAATCCAAAATAAACTTCTTTTTTAAAAACGAAAATACACGATTATTTACGACCGAATTTTCGAAAACAAAATATTACTTATTCCGTATTTATACGTCATACGACGCGTTTCGCGCGATATCGAGCTATATTACGTTATATTTAAATGCTAAGTTATTCGCGTCACAGCCTGTAGGCGAACCCAGCACATAATTTAAAAACTCGGGAAGGTAAAAATATTTTACGGCGATATTATATAACACGAGTTTACGCCATTGCTCAGATTCCACCTTGATCCCGTGCACCACTTTTTTACGCGTACTACAAATAACTTTTGTAATTTGAAAATTTCGTCTACCGAAATCGCAACAGTTTAACGTGGCGATAATATATTTTTAATCCGAATAATGATAACAATAATAATAATTTAATTATAAACCTGACCTAACCGCAAGTGTTTACCGACGTAAAACACTTTTGTAAAACTTGCAATTCGTCCAATATTACTAAATTGCATATATAATAGCATACGTTTTACACGCGAAACATCAGAATGCATTTATTCTAATTAGTGCGCAATAATTATTGTACTCGGTGAAATTAAAACTCTCTCACAGACGCGTATTACGATTATAAATTTTTATTTTTAAGAAACACCTCCAAGGAGTGTAGGAACTATAGAAACTTTCACCGACTACTAAAATAGTCACTCGTATACGTTTGAAAAACATTTGATCTTTGAAAATTTTGAAAATCTCTCGTTTTTCGTACGAGTACGAGAATAACTGTCATATTATTATTATAACTTTTATATGAATTATTTTTGTTTTATTTTTATTTCATGTTACAAATTTTTATGTGTATTAAGTACAGATGAGTAGAACATTAATTTTTTCGAACTCGAACTCGAACTTGAATCTGAATTTTATTCGAACTACTTTCGAACTTGAAAAAAATTAAAACATTTGAGAACTACCATTCATAATTAATTCGAAAAGGAAAAATATAAACTAGTAATACAATTTTAAGTTAATGTTTAAAAGTTATATGTTTTAAATGCTTTAATACTTTTAAGTTTCAATTGTTAAACTTTTAAATAAACATTTTAAAAACAAGTAAAAGTAAAAATTTAAGAAAAAAAAAATTTCCGATTAAACTGTTCTAACATACACTTAACTAGAACTATTCGAACTGTACACAAGATGTTCGAGTTCGAATTTCTTAGAGTTCAAGGTGTTTGAGGGTTCGAAGACTTTGAGAACCCTTTCCTAAAATTAAGTGTCAAATATGATAAACAAATAAATAACAGAAAAATTCAGGAAAATCGCTAAAAAAAAATAACGTGTTTTAAAGTGTGTTCTTATTGAAAACCTATAATCTTCAGAGGAATTTAACGATTTTGTGAAAAAATCAATATAAAAAAGAATGACAAAAAACCGAATTTAATTTATCTCTTATCTTTCATACAGAATGCAGTATAAGAATGCAATCTAGAGGGTTTCATACCCTTAGCACCTCCCCCCTCCATCTTGGTTACGCCTCTGAACAATAAAACACCTCCGCGAGATAATACACAGACGTTTCGAACTGCAATTCGTATATAAGTAGTATTCTATTTTGAGACAAGGAACGACGGTTGAAATGAAAATTACGTCTCTATTCGGGCACAACATTATACGTCCACAGCAGCAGGGGTGCATAAAATAAGTTTCATTAATACAATAAGTTTTGTCCGTGAGTGAGTAATGATTAAAATAGTTTTGTGCGTTAACGAATCATCGATCTAACCACGTGTTGTATCCGCGTTTCATTCCCGCGAACACGTTCCTTTTTCGTTTTTGCGTTTCCAAAGCCATAGGTTTTCAGGAACGCAATTATTAACTTTGAGCCTCTTGTAAGTTTGATTGAACTGCACACTGATAAATACCAAAGATTGTGTTTTCTTCTATTTCACGTACAGTATACAAAATTTTGACAAATTTAACTTTTCGTTGGAGCTAATAACAATTTTCTCGAAATTCCTCGTTAGATAGAACCTTATGAATCTCAAATTATCACAATCAACTACGTCATAGCTCTCAGTATTTAAAAAAATTTAACAATCAGAAGGTTTTATGCCAACGCAACTCACATAAAATACGTTTTACCATTTATACATTAACGTTGAATTACATCACAAAATGGTAAGTACCATTTTATCGGATATTTTTTAAACGATAAAGTTGGACATAGTTCGCTCCATAGTTATTTTTCACTCCTCGATTGGGTTTTTGTGGGTGTGTAAAATGTTGAAGAAACGATTAATAATTTTTTCACAAAACGATTCTGACTGGAGCTTCAACAGTTTATATAATGTAATTTTACTTAAAAATTTTAAATTATTTATATTACAAAAACAATTAATTTTTACTTGGCCAGTTTTATGTCCCACTTTTAACCGAGAACAGGGAAAAACAATCTTTGATAAGAAAAACAGTGTCACATTTTCAAAATATTTTAAATTTAATTAAATTAATAAAATTATCAAAACTCTTTATTATATTTTAAATAATCGTGTTAGCTATAGATTTTGTTGAATTCGATTGTCATAACTTTTTTTTGAAAATTTGAATCAGTCTTGAGTTTATATAATTTAGAAATAATAAACACAAAATGATTTTTTTTCTTGGAAAAAGTAATAAAATATAAAATAAAAATATATATACAGAAAACATATTTGAATACATTTAAAAGTATTTAGTATTCAAATACGAAAAAAACAAAAAAAAAAAAGGTATTAAAATAGTTTTATTAGAATACTTTACAAGATTGGACTATGAGCTATTGATGCTATTAATAACTATTAATGCTCATAGTGGAAAAATGAAAAAGGTAGATACAACCTTCCGATTCCAAAACATGCGATGCGTAAACGTAAAATAAATATAATTAGGTTTTGCGCAGCTTGGCGATCGTATCTTTTGCAGGGATATAATGTCGACCGTGTGTTTCGCAATTTGATTTGTTTTTTCATAACGCGAGCAAATAATATACCGGAATTATTATTATCTCAGTCGATTTGTAACGTGTTTGGAAATTATAAATCGTGTGTTTTTTGACGGGAACGGAGGGTACACACGATTGATGACCGGGGAGGGGGGAGGGGGCGGTAACGAGGGCGCACAATCGTATAAACACTAATTACCGTAATGCGGCTCGTATAAAAAGTTTTACGTGTATAAACGAGCATAATATACGCGCGTACAATAACAACTACATGTCCGTTTGTTTACATTAAACGAAATTATCGTGGACAATCCTTAGTATAGTTTGTATTATTTTTTTTCCGCCCGCGTTCGTGACTCGCGGCCATTATATAACACGCCTTCCGATAATTTCGTAATAATATGCAAATAGGTTTTTATACTTTATAATATTTCATAATATTATATTATACGCGCGACCGATGTTTGTGCGCGCGTAATGTAATTTTCGAACAGAAAATATTCGAACCGTTATCCACGTCCGTTTCGACATTTATTATTATTATTATTATAGTGTACGATTAACAGTGTAAAACTTGTACTGATTGTACGAAATGCGGTCGTATTCGCGGCATTGGCGGAAATGGGATTCAAATTATGCGGGAGGTGGGGGTAGGGGTTCGATTTAGTCCCTATAACGTTCTTAACCGGGCACTGGAACCTGAGTACACCTAAAATTTTTGGAACTCAAAGCCAATAACCAGAACCGAACCCTTATTATCAAATGTAAAATATGGGGTTTTACAAGAAATATCGATTTCGTTTTTATTCTTTAGATTTTAAAATATTTTTAAACGATTTTCAAGAACCGGTTCTGGAACCCAGGGGACCTTAAAAAGTTGAGAATTGAAACTAGAAAGCCAAAAGCTATTTAAAAAATAAAGAAGAATCGAAACCGAAACCAGAACATTAAAAAAAAAAAAAAAAAATGTAAACCGGAACAGCAAAAACCAAAGGCACCAGTCCCTGGTCTTAAACTCTTACAATTTAAGAAAAATCTGAGGATTTTGAACGTATTTGGGATAGGGGGCTTAACTCATTAAGCCCAGTATGTATAATTTTCTTTATATTATTAACTTCCTTCGTTCAGAATCGTCTTACTGAAGAAATGATTTATCATTTCTTTAAAATTCTATACGCCCACCAAGAGTATTTGACCCGTAGAACAAAGAATGTACCTGGTGCAATGTATGTCCGGTTTTATACCGTCGTATACCAACAGACCTGGTTTTTTTTTTTTGGGAGGGGGGATACACGCTTACGTTAAAGAATATTAAGTGGGTACACGCTGTATTTTATTTTTCAAAAATCTCAAAATAGTTTTCTCGAAATTTGGGTGAACTACCAAAAAATTTGACAAAAACACCTTGGAACCAACGTTATTATAATCTAAAGTTTATGAAAATTTAAATACAGATAGACAATAATATAAGAATTGTTTTGACGCAAGAAAATTGAATGATATATCACATATTATTACACACACGCATATATATATATTAGTATATAAAATAAAATTTCTGCAAATTTTTTTCCTAATACTTTTTTTTCCTATTCTCATTTAAGAGTGTGCTATAGAACTGGCTGAGTATATATTTTATATTTATAGACATAAAATATTTTTTAAGTAAATTTGTTTCGAATCATGTGAAAACAGTACTCACAGTCGTTCTATTAAACGGATGACGGTTTATCGTTTCTTAAAAAAATCAACGCACCCAACAAATCTCAGCCGAGGAACGGCGACGCTTGTCCACGGTGCGAAATAAGTCCAGCGTTTTTGACTTTACACTATTTAACGAGATTACATTCAAATCGTAGAACGAAAGCTATATCTAGTGCATTGGACGTAATTAAAATAATAATAACACGTACGTTTAGTGTATCACAGAATATTAATAAAAACGAAATGATGGAAGCGAAGGACGAAAATAAGGACGTTCATTGTTCGCCCGGACGTATTTCACGGTTTGGCGATCACTCGCGACCGTCTTCTATTCTTTCGTCGTCTCCGCCGACTGCGATTTAGCCGAAATCGTCTTCGCGCCGCGTAGGGCAGGGGCGGCGGCGGAGAAGGCGCGAATCTCTCGGTCGACGACGACGACGTAAAGTCAAAGTTTGAACGAGATAAGATAAGGAACATATTTAATAGACGTACGTATACATTTCGTCCGCTACGGCATTCTCTGATAATAATAATTTAAATCGGAGTGTAGACTGCAATTATTATCATCATTATTATTTAAACGATCAACGTGTTATCGAACCCGATTTTAAAAGTGGAGAGAGCACACCGGTCTGCTTTATCGGCTTCTATTATTCTTCTTTTCGTCGCCGCAGCACGCAGTTATCTCCGGATCTCGGGACGCGGTACGTAAAACTGCCTATTCGCACAGCATCCCGTGAGCGAATCGCCCGCGTATAAAAGTCTGCACCGGAGATCAGACGAGATAACTAACTGTATACTGCCAGACACGAAACGTATTCCGTCCCGCACGGCGCAGCAGTATCTGGAAACAATAAATGTGAATCAGAAACTCTGCGCGCGAAAAAGATAAATAATGTTCGCGACACGTTATATTGGGACTCGTTTTGGGTCTGAGCGATCATTCATTCTTATCCCCTCCCCCACGCGCTGTTTCCACGGTTAAGTGTATTACACGATACAACACAACACACTGCAATAAACGCCTTTACACAATATTTAGCCGTCGTCGAATTACTCCGAATCGCTTTTGCCGGAAGTGGTTTTTTTTTTTTTCTCACAGCTTTATTCGTTTTAGACACCAGTGGTTCCCGATGTGGACGCTAGTAAGTGGTGTTTTATCGAAGAGAGCGTTGTTTGATAGGGGGGAGGGGGGGCAAGTTTAACTATTTATCAGTTTTAGTTGATATTATGTTATACAGAATTTCACTGTAGCTATGTATCCGGATTGTCCGATAAGAAATAATATGTAAAAAGAAGATTTAAAACCGATGCTGACTGCCATCCATTGAGCCAGTTGTACAGGTATCATTTCATTAAAAGAAAAATGCCGTCCTCGAGGTAGTCATTAGTCACAATATACCTATAGGTATATTCTGTGAAATTATTTTATAGAAGCAGAATAAGTACATATATATATATATATATATTAGTAGATATTTAATTTATATATTAATTAAAAGTCCAAATTTTTTCTTTTTTACATTTTCAAAATTTTCTTGCGCCAAAATGTTTCTCATATAGTGGTCTCTCTATGATTAAATTTTCATAGTTTGAATAAAAAAAAAAACTATGGTTTCCAGGTCTTTTTTTTTTAAATTTTTGGTAGTTTTTCCAAAAAAAAAAAAAATTGAAAAATTTCCTCTTTAAAGTACAAACAAGAGGCAAATTTGGCTATAAAAAGTTGCTGGTTAAGACTTTTGAATAAGTATTTCCATGCGTATAACCTATTACGTTCCGATTTTAAGCTCTAAAGTACAAAAATGTCAGCGCCATCGATCTGTGGAATTGTTACAATATTTTTATTATTATAATAATTTCCATATATTTGCATACCTATTATATTATCAGTATTTTCTAGGTTTATATTTTTTCACATTATCAAAGCGAGCTGCAATTTTATTGATAACGATGAAAGATTAATTTGTTAAAATAATAATATTTTATTTGTAGGTAGTATAACGTGAAAATCAAAGAACCTCTTCTCAAAACTTTTGTGACCGATCAATATTTTTTGTCTAAAGTTGTTTTAAAACTGATTTTCTTCTCTTTTTTTTTTTTTTTTTGGCGATTTATTAAATTGGGGTTAGGATAGGTCGATCTCGAGTTCACGAACTCTGAACCACTATTGAAGTGGATGTTTTCAGTATATTTCATAATATCATTACGGGTGTTATCGACGGTTCGTAAGATGGGACTTTGTTACACGGATTTTTTTTGCTCTCCAAAAATCGTTCCCATTTATTTTCCAGTTGACAAATATCCCGTCATCCCGATTATAATAAACTTGAAATCAACAGTGACTAATATCGAAAACTTTTTAACCGCGCGCGTTTAATGAACAAAACGTGTAACCCTCGTAGTATTCCCTCGTGGTCTAAAAACGCCATAAATCTTCTATCCGATCCCTTTAATTTTCAACATCATTAGCCTTTATACTATTGTCTAACACTTCAGAATATCCATTTAATAATATTCACAAAACCGTGTCATTAGCACGTCGATTAAATGCAATTATATTAAAATTCGGTTTCTGGCCGTTATTTTTAGATTCTAAACGAAGCGAAGAAGCAAGTATTTTTACAGTGATGTTAATTTATTAATTTTTTTTCTTATTATTCTGCGAACTCTTATTCACATAGAAATACTCGTCCAAAAGTCTCGATCAACAACTTTTTGGATTAGAATTTGGTTCTAGATGGTACTCTAAAGAGGTCATGTTTTGAATTTTTGAATTCTTCAATTTTTGGAGGTAAAAACTACCCAAAATTTGTGAAAAAAGACTCGGAAGCCATCATTTTTTGATCCCAAACTTTATAAAAATTTAAACATAGATAAACAATCATGTGAGAAACATTTTGAAAAAAAAAAGTAAAGTAAAGTAAAGTATGGACCAGAAAGCTATATATATATATATATATATATGTTATCGCAGTAGTACCTAATGCAATTTTTCAAATGTTAAGAATTATTAATAGAACAAAAGTTTTTGTCAAATCTTACTGGTACACCCTGTATATTACTACTACGCTTTTGAGTAACATATATTTCTCGATTCTCGCCATATAATATCTAATTACCTATTATAATTTATAACAAATTTCCTTTTGTCAACCTAACCCTTGACCAAGTGTCAAACTATTATTATTATTATTATTATTCCATCAAATTACAATTATTTTAGTACGCATATATAGTACGAAAAAAAGATAATATTGATGGATCTCTTGGAAAAGCGATGGCTGATGCTATTATAAAGGAGATAGATCCTAAACTAAATTAAACTGTAGTAAGGATGACTATACAAAGTTAACGAACTTGAAACTTTTGCATTGTCTTAACGTTGACAAGCTTATCGCTTATTACAAAAATATTAGTTAAACAATATTAGATTGGGTTAACGTTACATTATTCTATTCCCTATATACGTACAGCTTAAAGTTTCACGAATTACTTATATTCAAAACATGACTAATTCGAAATCGTATATAATGAGTGTATTTCGGCAAAAAACTGTTCTCATTTTGGGAGAAAATAACATCACCATCAGTTTTATCGTAGATACAATCGCTCATAATTCGGAAATTCAAATTTTCCATAAAATTGTGAGCCATTTATTGTAATACATATACATAATATTAGACATAAATTGATTCATATACATGACATGCACTATCAATAATAATAATTCATTAATGTCTAGGTATAATGTATTATTTTATAGAATTATATTGTTGTTGAAAATTGATACTTATACGAAGCACACGGCAACAAAAAACGTGATCGGCATATTGGACGGCATATTGCAGAGACTTGTAGTTTACAAATGAATACTGACAGATATGGAAGTCGTCTGAGCAACTTAAATCATTATTAAATAATTTAAATTTAAAATTTTTATTTTTGATATAAGCACGGGGTAAGCTCAAATACACAGGAACATAGTATAAAACGATAAAATTACGAGGGAGAGTTATTCATGAATTCGTTGATTTTATGACAATTGATTTATAATGATTTAAATTGCAGCAAATTATGGCTTTTTATATGTTTGCAATACTATTGAAACAATAATAATTCCTTACACAAGATGTGTTCATTAGCATATTATTATAATAGCACACAATATGTTTGTTAGTGCAAAAAGTATGTGAATAGCTGTTGTAGTAAGTTTTTGAAAAAAAAAAAAAAATATCAGTAATTTTGGATTTCTTTAATCACGACAATAGTTGGGCTATTAGCCATATATTCGAAGAAAACGGACTTCAATACGTGCATTTCACTTCGAACACTACATTACACTGACTTTCAGTTAATTTACGTACTGTCTACTCCAAAATGCCAGTGGTTCTCAATGTTTTTAGGACCACGATCCAAATGTTTCGTCAAAAACCTATTTCGACCCTCGTAGTTTTACATTTATAGGATAAAAAAGTAATTCTTAAAAAAACAAAATTAGCTCAATATTTTTTTACTCTATTAATTATCAATTTATTGGTTCGTAATGAATATAATTTTACAAATGTGCCACTTCACCATTATTTTGACGGTGGAATTCGGTTAAAAATGTAAATTTCTGGAGAATCTATGTAATTAAAAAAAAAAAAAAAAAAAGCCGGACATACTTCGCACGATGGGTGTACTTCGCAC
>JAIPRM010010677.1:0-13575 GCA_025469315.1 Stegophylla sp. TES_Ste_2020
TGCCCCCCCCACCGAAAAAAAAAAAAAAAAAAAAAAAAAAAAAAAAACAGAAAAGATTTCAGACCTAGTTGCGCCACTGCAGTTGTTGCACACGGTCGTAAAACGCGTCTCGCGCGTACATCATAATCGCTCACGTACACAATTCCTATGAAACAACATTAAAAATTTGTCAATCGATGACCGCGTGATAGAATAGACGTCGTGTATCGCGCACGACCTATACTGCAAAATTATCTAATAGGTATAAATAATTTAATAATACGTTATAGTGTGTCTCACGACGATTTACCGATTGCGATATATCCTGGGGATATAAGATGGATAGAAGTTTTAAAATTCAGTTTTTTTTTTTTTTTATTTTTTCTTTAACTCACAAACACAAGGACTACACAAAATATAATTAATATTTATTTTTTATCAAATTGAATGTTTTGGGGCCAAATATATATATATATATATATATATATTTTACTTTATTACTTTTGAAAGATTTAAACAAAGCCGTTTTTTTTAAAAAAAAAAAAAAGAGTTCATTTTTATGAAATTGTTAGTGTTTCATCAACATTGTTTTATTTTAATGATTTTTGAAATAGAATTTTTAATTTTTAGAAATTTAATTATTTAATAACAATATTATCATGAAGGTTTAATCAGAAAACGAGAAGTGATAACGTAAAATATATTAAATTATGAACTGTAGTGTATAATATTAAATTCAATATAACATTCTTCTTGAATGCACTTATAAAACCTTGAAAAATGCAATGAAATATGCACTTAAAATGATTTTTAATTTAATTTTTATATTTAAATTGATATTATAGGATGTTATATACATTACTACATTAGTAGATTAAATTTTACATGCATAAAAATATGTTTGTTTAATAAAAATAAATTAAAATTGTTGGTTGGATTTGAATTTTGTATAATGTTGTTATTCACCTGAAACATTTTTAAATTTTTTTTTTAAATTTGACGTATATACAGAATGTTTAAAACAAAACAAAAAAAAGATTTTCGAAAGATGTTAATAATTGACGGAATTTAATAAAAAAATACCGGAAAATGAATTAAAAAAAGGAAAATATGACTTAAAAATGCAAAAAAAAATTAAAAACGTCAAAAAATGCAAAATAAAAGTTTCATACATGGATTCGTTGTTACATATAATTCAAATTATGTACTTACAAAGCTCTATATTTCAAAATCACCAAAAAAAAAAAAAAAAAAAAAATGCACTTTCCTATAAATTCACAGCCTTAATAATAACTTTTCCCGTCCACACGAGCCTAAGAGTTTTGTTCTGGACTGATAATCGTAAATATGAATAAATAAATAAATCCATCTTACCCCTTATGCACACAATGCACATATAGGCAATGGCTTAAGTACGAGTATAATATAATTACCTAACCTGTTCCAATCTAAAATCAATATTACACCAATATGTATTACGAGTTGCCATTTTTTTTTTCATTTTCATTTTCGATTCTTTGAATTTACTATCGTTTCTACATACATACAGATAATAAAAACAATAGAAAAAAAAAAACGCGGTCGTCGCGAATAAAAATATCATGTTGCCATAATTATATTCTGTTTGGAGTGCACGAGATAACATCGTTATTAATGCGACGATTGTACGTACGATTTTTTTAATAAATTATTACCCAGTGTTATTCGTGGCTTTACATAGTACTATGGTGACGTCACTGATATTATTATTCAGTGAATTGTTTGCACGTGAATGTACAGAAAAAAAAATACACAAACACCGTACGCCGTTTTGAATTTTGTCAATCACATTTTTATAAAAATATAATAATAAAATACCCCAGCGCGGATCCGACCTCGACCTCAAATCAAAATATAATAATATTGTTGTTCCGGAGAACTCCAGTAAATAGTAGCTGATTTCGAAGTGTTTTCCCGAATCGAAAATCGGAATGATTCCCTACTCACTTACCTACTTGTTGAACAAAATAATTGTTACGCGCGTTCGTGACGTACGTAAATGGTTTTTTCGTTGTGTGTTCGACATTAAAACGGAGTTTACGTGCAAACCACATACGTGTACACGACGTTATATATTCACCTACCACCACCGCCAGTTTACCTCCCTGCTGCAGTAACTACTTAAAATAATAATATCTAAAATGTAATATTGTACACCGGGTGAATATTTTAACATGACTACACGCTATACGCAGGGCCGAATTTAGGACTAGGCTACCTAGGCTATACCCCAGGGGCGCCACGTCTTGGGGGGGGGGCGCTTTCTTCTTTTTTTTTCGTACATACTAAATATAATTCCTATCTGCAAATTTAATTTAACATCTACTAGAACACTAATCTTACTCAACAAAAATTTAAGACTTAATTTTAAATTCTGAACGAAGTGAAGAAGCTAGTGTTTTTACAATGATGTTTATTTTTTATTATTTATTTTTTTTTTCTGTGTACAACTTTTCGTATAGAAATACTTGTCCAAAAGTTTCGATCAATAATTTTTTGAAACCCGATTCGCCTCTAGATTGTACTTTAGAGAGGTCATTTTTTTAATTTCTCAATTCTTCAATTTTTTTTTGGAAAAAACTACCCAAAATTTGACAAAAACGACACGGAAACCATCATTTTTTGATCCGAATTTTATGAAAATTTAAACATAAATAAAAAATCCTATAAAAAAGATTTTGGCGCAAGAAAATTTTGAAAATGTGAAAAAAAATTTTGGACATTTTTCGAAATTTTTTTTTCTTATATTATTAACTTCCTTCGTTCAGAATCATTTTACTGAAGAAATGATTTATCGTTTCTTTAAAATTTAATACGCCCGTCAAGAGAATACCACCCGTCGTGCGAAGTACACCCATCGTGCACAGTATGTCCGGATTTTTTTTTTTTTTTGCTATGCTATACTTGCCTATAATTCTTTAAAAATTATATCATTATTTAATCACATATTCTTCAATCTACGTAACACAATACAAACTAGTAAAGCATAAGTTCATTATTTTTAGATTTTTTGTAGAACGAAAGTGTTTTTACTTGAATGCATTGATTTAATAACATTTTCAAAAAAAAAAAAAAAAAAAAACTCTTCTACTTCAAATACTTCAATCATAGCTGTGTATTAGGATCTCGTATTTTGAGCGTTTCTTTCTTATAGAATTTAAAATTTTGTATCCAATAAATATATTTTATAACCTATAGATCAACCACATGTTTTCATTTATAAGTCCCGAGTTTTACGAATATTTACTCAAAAAATTTAATTTTTATATTTTTTTAAAGCTAAAATTTTGACAAATAAACAGTATTTTTACGTATGATGATAATAATAATAAACGTATAATATCGTTTTTTAGTCAAGAAATTTAATTATGAATTCTTATTCGGGAAAATGTGTAATTTTATCAATAGATTGGTCACATATTTTTTATCTAAGATCAACATTTTATGTAGACTACTCGAAGTTTTCAAAATCATAATTTTAAATACGGTTTTGTTTTTTTCTTTTTCTAATTCAAGCTTTATATAAATTTAAACGTGGATATAAAGAACAACATGAAAAATAATGACACATTTTTTTTTCATCAATTTTTTTCCTGTTCTCAGTAAAAAATTTTTCGATCGGGTGGTTACGAATAAAAATTTTACATTGAGAATAAAAATATTCGTTATAAATAGCGAAATTGTTGACCTTCTGTAGGGGAGAATTATCATGGCCACCGCCTACCGGACCGAGAGATAATAATTATGTGTTAATGTATAGAATATTATCATATGATTTTACATTAATAATTAATAATTTAATATATGGTTCACCATATTATAAGCTATACGTCCCATCGTCACAGACATTATGTGTGACTAATGAAATACGCATTGTGTATAATATTAATATGCAGACGGATGAAGACAATCGACTGATGTAATATTTATACCGCCGGGACAGATTAATAATTATTAATTATTACTATTATATTATCCTGTATTGACTAATTGAATTTTCGATAATTTTGAAATGTTGTTATATAAATATGGGTTTTAATACATTTACATACGTATTATTATAACCGTAGTCCGTAGGTGCAATATTAGATAGATACTTGGGAACAAAGTTTCTTTAAATCTATTCACCTCCCAGTAATTTTTTTTTTTCAAATTCAAATAAAGTCAAAACTATAGGAGGCTTAAACCAAATACATAATATATTAACAAACATAAATATGTGAGCATCCTAAAAATTATACCCTATTTACAACAATGCTTGTGTGCTTAAATTTACTTTTTGTTCACTACTCGAAATAGATAAAAACTGAATTTATTATGACTGTCATGACTGATTCTTACTTATAAATAAATAATCTTCTATGGTCAAAATGAATTTATTTTAAGCCATTCCAATGGACTTAAGTCCAAATTTCATTCCTATTGAAATTAAATTCAAAAATATTATGAAACAAAAACATACTGTAACGTTAAAAGTGTTTTAACGGGACTCAATTTTATTATTCGATCATTCAAATAATAATATTTTCAAACGTATAAATTATGTGTTTAATTGCATACATATTTTTTTTTATCGTTAAAATATGCATACACGAGTGATATCACTCGTTTATTTTAATCGTATGTATTTTACGTGTTAGAAGTAAACGCGCGTCGCATAATTTTATTATTGTGCGCGTTTGTCGTCGAAACGATATATAAATAAAAAACATTTAATAAATGATTCATCAGTTGAATATCTAAGTGTAAATCTTCGTTTTTCTTTAAGTCACGTCGGCGATAGAGCGTTATTTTATAATCAAATAATAATAATAATAATAATAATAATTGTGACGAAAATAATGTTTAAAATATTTCGCCGGGGCAACAAAAATAATAATAAAAATAATAATAATAATATTAACCATCGCAGTCTGTGTACGAAATCACATTTCGCAACTTCTCAAAACAATAATAAACTTTAAAAATTGGTTTGTTGAATATTATATTCGACACGAGAGTATTCTTCTCGTACACGGCTCATACGGGGGGGGGGGGTGGGGAGGGGGCGAATAATCCCGAAGCTAAACCTCTGCGGTGCCTGCATGTGTTGTGTGAAGTTAAATTGCCTTTTTCTTGTACCCACCACGCAATTATATCGTGCTCGGCGTAATTGAAAAAGTTGCGTTATCATTGTAGTCATACTATTACGTATTTCCAATTGTATTAGTCTCTTGTTTCCTTTCTTTATACCACCATACAGTGCATAGCAATCCATGGACATTTAGCTCGGGCGTGGTTTTTGACGTTCATAATAATAATAATAATAATAATAATGATACGTATGTGTACTCAGCGACTTAGGCAAAATAACGTATGACGGATTACATTTTTGAATGTTAAATGAAAATATATTAGCATATTATTATATAAAACGTGACATTTTACTCGATAGATTTAAAAATGGTAATTTATTATGTTATCAAACAAACTAACCAACACTGTGTGAAATCGTTTACGGGTAACGTTGAATGGGGGGTAGATTTTTGATGAAAATTTAATAGCTCCGCGTCGACCAGAAAGATTTGTGGTTTGATTGTGTGTGTGTGTGTGTGTGTGTGTGAGGTTTGAGGATGAAAGTTTTTTTTTGAAGATCACAAATTTAATGATATTGATGAACGAGCATAACTACTTCCGAATCGATACACGGCCAAGTGTCGATGAAAACACGTTTTTATTTATTTTCAAATGTTATAGTAAATCAGAGATGTTCGATAATTATTTGGTAGAGAATGAAACGAGCAGCTTAATACGCAGTTTCGCAAACGAATAAATTCTACGACTTTTCGAAATCGTTTGCAATTCGATGTACCCAAACTGTGGGTCGCGATTAAATTTTTGGTGTGACGCGTTGTAAGTTTTAGATTCTGACTGGAGTGAAGAAGCTATTTTTTTCCAATAATTGTGTTTATTATTTTTTTTCCTTTCAACACTTTTCGTATACGAATATTTTCCAAAAGTTTCAACCAGCAACTTTTTTAATCAGAATTTGCCTCTAGACGACATTATAAGGTGGTCAAATTATTCGAAATTCTCAATATTTTTGCAAAATTTAAGAAAAGCTATAACTTTATGAAAACGTAAATATTATGGATATTTGAAAAATATTTTTGTGAAAGATTTTTTTTTTTTTTTTTGAGCGAAAAATCCTTATGATGCGAAGTATGTTCGACTTTTTACACATACATTGTTTTTTTTTTTTTTTCTGTAATGTTCATTTATACGTATTCATATACCCATATAATTTAAAATATTAATTACATGTTTTTTGTAATAATTTAATGAATATTTACAGTTGTTTACAGTTATAAAAATTATTCGATAACAATTTTAATACGAAATTCTTATTTTCATTCAGTGTCTTTTTTACTATCGTTATTCGACAAGCAAAAAAAATAAAATAAAAAAAGGACATTTGATTATTGTTGTGGGTCGCTAAAATTGAAAAAAAAAAATGCCCAAAATGGGTCGTACCATAAAAAATTTGAAAACCTCTGGTTTACAGAGCGAGACCATAATTGTTTCGTCCGAAATTTTTTCGAAATTCACCATTTATTTGACTGTCTACACTTTACTATGTCACAAAAATATACTTAGAGCGTATTCAATAGTTATGGTATAAGTTGCGTGTAGAAAAAACAAATATATGTTTTTAAACTATTGTATGTTCATAAAAAATATATATTATGCACAATTTCTAGGGGGGAAATCCGTAGAAAATGATAAATTTAATGAAATTAAAAAGTTTCGGATTTCATCGAAAGGTCACTATCGAGATTAATTGATCTCAACAAATCTAGTGAATTAATATGCAAGCAACAATTAATCAAGCATTTTTCTTAACTATTATTTATTTATTTATTTATTTATTTATTTATTTTATTCACAATTTAAACCACTAATGAAACTATAAATTTTATCCGAAAAATGGAAGTCTTATACTATTATAAAATAGTGTATAGTATAAATATAAATATTCAGGATTGTTCATCGTAGAGACTAAAATATGTAAATAATCGTCTTACTATCCTATTTTATTTTAACTTAAACTTTTTATACATTGCCAATTAATTAAAACGTACTACACACTTTATAGTTTATACTCCTATACATTATTACCGCCTGAAAGATTTATTTCCACACGCCCTACATCATGAGAGCAACATCAAATAAATATTAACACTTTTTTGAAATTTTCTTTGGATTTATAAACTGTATATTCTACAATAATTGTACAAGCTATTAAGAATACTTACGTTTGCTGACATATTAATAAACGACAATGTACGTTAGAATTAATATTAATATTAATAGTAATGTTTTTGATTCTTTCACATAATTACATAATTTGTTTTAAAACGAAATCAATGACCTTTTTGAATCAAAAACAAAATATTACTTTAGAAAAAATTAAATATAAATAGTTATTATAGTCCAATTGATAAGCAATTTTTAATTTTGTACTACACAAAGTGTGTCATACTGCACACGATTTTAGTCCCTAGTTCATTGCCTTCGCAATTAACACCACGAGAGTAGATAGTATAATTATTTTTTTTGTTGTTGAACATTTTGTTTAATTTCAATTTCTTTATTGACTCTTTTAGCTTAAAGACATAAACGATTATAAAATTTAGAGTGGAGGAGATTGGTAAATCGCAAAAATGTGCGCTACCACAAAACTAATCTATTGCTCCCAAGGTGGGTGAAGCAATACAAATTTAAATTTCAAAATTTTCAACAAAACAATCAAAAAAACAAAAAAATGATATTAAATTATCAAATAATTATTGTTTTTGTCATTTGAAAAAACTAAAAGTTTTAAAAATCTCACAGATAAAAATAGTAAAATATATATTTTTTTTTTCATTTGCACCTACCTTAACAAAAACCACAACGAATTTCATTCAATACATAAATCTCGATTGTAAAGCGTTAAAAAGTTATTTTGTAAAATTCATTTATAAACAAACTTTCCAAAATTTTAACTTACGAGAAAATCTGTTTTTGCGGATCGTCACGTAAAATTTGCATTACGATCGATATTTAATATCAAATGCGATTCGTTTTTGTTTGTTTGTTTTTTTTTTTTTTTTTTTTGCGAACATAACAAAGTTCAAAACTTTTCGCTCGATTTCGATATACACATATATTATGTATTTTGTTTTTCGAATATTCGACAGAGAAATATCTTTTTTGACCTGATCGTAAGAAAATTATTTTTCGAGAAACTGCATTTAGATTTTTTAGATAGCTTATCAGTTTGTAACGTGGAAGTGTATTTCGGGTTATTCGGGACTTTTGGGACATACTGTACGCGCACAAGTGGTGTGTATGAAATAATATATATTAAATGGACGTATATTATATGGGTCATAAAAGAAAACGGGAAAACGCGGTGGTTCCCCACCTATCATCCCAAGTATATATATAATATATATTAAGGTATATAAAATAATATAATATCTCGCGTGTGTGCGATTTTTTTGGTCTTCTCTTTTCATTCGTTTTTTTTTTTTTTTTTTTATCATTCTCTGTCAGGTCATTCCCTCTCGCTCGCCCCCGACACCTCCTCCCGCCTACATCATCTATTGTTTAACAAAATAAACAAAAACGCATTCCTGCTCCAACGTACCGTATTTTTCGCCGTTGATCACCACGCCAGACGCTTTTTCACGTCGTCGTCTCCTCGTGTCCAACTATAAACCGTTTCATTTCGAGTCCTTCCGTACCCCCCCCCCCGGACCCCGACCCCTCCCCCCGGTAAAGTGTAAACTCATTTTTCGCGCTGGCGTTTTTATTTATTTTCTCTCTCCTCCATCGACCGTTTCCATAACGCACGCTCGTCAAATCGCGCCGCCCGGCTGTTATTTTATTCATCCGGCCAATAACAAGGGTCACGGCGAAACTGCCTCGTATTTATCTACCCGTTTCGTAAACACGCCGTAATGAGGGAAGCGCACGAGAGATCTCGTTCCGTCGTCGTCGCGCGCGATGCAAGTCAAAAGTCGGACTCTCCCGTCCTTGTCAACCTGCGTTGTTGTCAAGCGTTCCTCCAACACTCGTATCCTGCAAATGCCAGTGTTGAATTATTTTAAAAACACTTTTTTTTTTTCCGTTTTCATTTGTATTTTTATTTTATCGTCAAACGATATATTTCCAGTGCTTGGCTTGGGGGTGGACGTGGGGGGGATGGAGTACCCTTACTAATTTTTAAAATTTTTATGAGAAATTAAAATTTTGGGGGACGCTAATTTTTCTCAAACTTATGCGTCCCTCTTCTAATTTTTTTCCAATTCAAGCACTGTATATTAATACAAAATAGTAGCTGAGGTCCTTGATGGCGACGCTTACATCAAAATCTCTACACGGCCCTAAGCACGACTTCGTGAAGGAGGGGGGGGGGCTGTAAGTGTTTCCTACGAAAAGTCTTTTAAGTGTGTATTGTGTGACGGAAAAATCGCTCTTGAAAAACCAAAAGTCGGTCTCCTGTTTTTAATATTTAATTTCTAAGTAGTTTAATAGTGTACGCAGTAGTTGTATAGTATTGTAATAGTTTAATAGATTACGTCTAGCTGCTAGTCTCTGTTGTCTAGAAACTAATATGCATAAGAAGCTAGTGATAATTTTTCTTTATATTGTGAATTTTTTTTATATTATTAACAATAATGCCGGCCGTACAAATAATATACATTGTCATGTCATGCTGAATAAAAATATACTTAAGATTAAATAATTATTTATATATTATAAACATGAAAAACATATTGTATTAATATAAACAGTAATATTATAGAATTATTAATAATTATTTTCATGCGTAATAGGAACGTAAAACAAAACGACTGATAAAAAAAGAAAAAATCGTATATTATTTAAATCGCATGCAATAAAATAAATCTGAAGTCAAATTGAATTGAACATTTTAAACTTTTAGGTAGTTAGATGGCACGCAAAATTGCCATTATTTTATTTATATAATATATTGAATATTCTGTATTGTCTAGTTGTATTTTAATATTTATTTAAAATTATTTATACATTTTTTTTATATAAATTAAGGGCATTTAACACAATCTTACTTAAAAATGTTTGTTACCATCGTTTTATTATTCTTTAAAAACAAAAATTATTAATTACACAAACATCAGTATTATTTCTGGTATTCAAACTTGTTTCAATGCCATAATTAAATTTAATGAGCCAAATAGAGTAACATAGTTTTCTTCGAAAGTAAATGTAATTAATACAATATTGACATTTTATTTCGTACTTAAAATGTATTTTAAAAGTATTATTAACAAAAACATATATCAATTTGTTATAAACGATATGATGATGTTATAAAAACCTAAGTGAAAACATGAACTTGCTGACTTGTTGTAAATGCATAGGTACACAATTTTTTTTTTTAAGAAAACTCTATTAATTATTTTTTATTTTTTTCCACTGAAAATGTTCGGCTTAATAAACAAACTCAAAATTTCCTCTGCCCCCTTTCATTCATTCAATTTTCGCAATTATTTAATGTGTTTATTTTATTCGTCGGACTTATGCATAATTTTTTTTTTTTTTAATCATCTAAAAAGGAATAAAGGCTTCAACCATTTTCGTCCGTTATTTACCTCACGGTATCAATTTATACAATTACCCGCATACTTCTGTTTCATTTTTTATTTTACCACAAAAACACTTCTGTGGGATGAAAATTTTTTTCTAAACAATGAAATATATTTATTTATTAAGAAATAACCGGGCGGGATGTCTAAAAGGTATTTCAATATAGTGGGGGATGGCCCGACTTGAATGTGATTTAATAAAGGTAAAGGGATGACACAGTATAGAATGAAAGTAACGTATATAGTTTGTTTTTGGGTACAAATTGAGAATTATTGAGTGTCCGGCTGGTATAACGGTGCGAAATTTATTTCCAGAGTACATTATTTTGAGACTTCCCTTGGAAAATGACTATATCGATTTCGTTCATAAGCACCCGGCAGAATGTCACCGGAAACGGGAACGGACTGGCTATAAATATACCAAATCTCTTATTTTCCCCGTCCCCGCTGTGTTTTCGTTCGAGGACGGAATAAAAATGTACTTAAGAGACTCGAGGGGTTGAAAACTTGGTCCGTAGCTGTAAGAAAATTAGAGCTCTTGACGTATATATTTGGTTAGAGCCTTTAATAAATTACTTTGGCTCAAGGACCATAATATGCCGGCGTAGTGAAATTTCTTATTTTTCCCTATCCCCCCGGCGCGGCGGTGTGTATAAGTTTCATCTAAGTTTTGTTTAAGGTAGCGTTCATGAGACATCGTTATAAGCGAGGTACCAACACAGGAAGGAAGAATGTCGTTCTCAACGTAACTCTATGAGTTCAAAGTCACAGTTAAAATAAAAACCATAATTATTATTAAGGAACTTTTATTTTGTCAGCGCTATCTCTTTAAAAAAAAAAAAAAAAAAAAAACATTTTTTACAGTTGTTTAATTTAATTATAATAATATTATGCATATAAATCCATTATAATTTAATTTATATTTAATATCGTTTTAAGTATCTAATATTTTTAATAATAGTTTCCCAAAACAATAATAATAATAATAATAATATTGTGTACATGAATAAAATTAAAATTCTATAAATGTATTTCTTGGTTTCCAGTGTTTGAGTTCACGTTGTTTAATTATACTATTATGAAAAAAATACAGAAAACGACGTCACAAGTCTTCAAAACGACATTTTTTGACATCATTTTCAAAATATCTTTAGCGCGAGAAATTCATTACAAGTATAACATAAACTAAATAACATGTTCTCTCATATGTCCTTTAATACTGAAATGTCATGAAAGTCAATGACGTAATCCCAAGTTTGCAAAATATTTGACATCATTTTCAAAGTGCAAAATTTTCCATAGACTTATAAATTACATCTCTCTGGTGGATATCCGTTATGCGAGTATAAATCAAACGAGATTTTCTCTTATGCCATAACAGACGTGCAGACAATATTACGGGTATAAAACAAAAATGAAATTTACATTTTTTTTTTTTTTTTTTTTTTTTTTTTACCTACGTTCTACATATTATAATATATTAATATTACGTTCTCGTGTTACAATATTATATTTTGTTATCGCGCATTTACAATTTACTATTATTTAATATTTTTTAGTTCGTATTGAATTCGTCTGTGAAATATTTCATTACGAGAAAACAATGAAAACTGTGATTAATGGGTGAAACTTGTTCAGTGTTTTAACATTTATTATTATTCAATAAAACCGAAATATCAAATTCACCCCGATGGAGTGAAAAATAAAAACGTACGAGTGCGCGTAATTTAGAATATGTAAATCTCGTAAAACGTACGAGCTAATCTCGCGTTTTCTTTTTTTTTTTTTTTTTTTTGTTGTTCATTGTGAAAGTACCTACAACACACTTATAATTATATTTAAATATTTAATATTGTTATTTATTACCCAGGCACGAATGTTGTGTCGTAGTAACACAATCTAGTTAACCGAGTACAATATAGAACAACAACAAAAAAATAAATAAATAAATAAAAATGAGAAAACAAAATGAAAAATCCGGAAATATTAATCTTAATATTATGATATTATTATGACTCATTGTATCTCTCTCTCTCTCTCTCTCTCTCTCTCACTCTCTCTATTTCTCTTGTTCGGCGAATAAAAAAATAACAAAAAACGCATTTATTTTTCATTAAATTCATTATAATATTGTTTTCATTGTGTATTGGTGTGCTGTGCTGTGGATTATTATTTCACCTACGTTCGGTCAAACAACAATACATATTGTTATCGTGTTAAGTATTTGAAATTTGTGTGATCCGCCAAGTGGTATTATGTGAGTGGCGCACGATGGAACACACATTACGCGATAATGTTCATTTTCATCGACGACGACGACGACGACGTTTCCTTTCGAGTTTTTTGAATACCTACGCCGCGAAATCGTGTTGTTAATGTGGCAAATCATCAAAATCGCATTAAAAAATCTCGAAAGAACACTTAGCGCTCGTAAAACGTCGTCGCGTTTATTTTCGACTCGTGTTGTTGGCACGCGATGTGGTGTGAGACTCGTGTAAAACACGAACGAGGAACGACGTTCACAGTCATTTTCGACGACGAAAAACTGTGCGCGGAGTAGAGAACCCCCCTCCCCGATTATTATATTACATCCTGAACGAAATGAAGAAGCTAGTGTTTTTACAATGATTTTATTATTATTATTTTTTTTTTCTGTGTGCAACTTTTCCTATGGAAATACTTGTCCGAAAGTTTCGACCAGCGATTAATTTGAAACCGGATTTGCTTCTAGATGGTACTCTTTAGAGAGGTCATTATTTGAATTTCTCAATTGTTCAATTTTTTTTTTTTTTTTTGGAAAAAACTAACCAATATTTGACAAAAACGACTGGGAAACCATCATTTTTTTTTTGATACAAAATATATGAAAATTTAAACATGGATAGAAAATAATACGCGA
>JAIPRM010010678.1:0-13574 GCA_025469315.1 Stegophylla sp. TES_Ste_2020
TACACTATTCAGCCTGCCTTGACTGGCCCTGGTTCAAATTGACCAGCAATATTATCTAGACCAGCCCTTCCGGGCCGGTCAGGGGCAGCAAGAGCACACCCTGCTGCCCCCGTGCGCACGCCTATGATTATAAAATATACCTAATATCATTATAATGCAATAAAATATTCAAATAACATAACAATTATTTTTAGTGTATTTTGAATTGAAGCTGATGACAATGATTTGTATACTGTACACTTATAAAATCAATCAGTATAATATTAAATAGTATAAGTAATTGTCAATAGTTATGTTATGTATATGTATATTCTTTTATCCTTATAATCTTTAAAACTATACATTTATAGTTAAAATTTGTATTATTCATTAATTGTTAATTCGTGAAATTATGATTTAGACTCAATTATATGTGGAAACATCTAAATGTTAGAGACAAACATAAATATTATGAAACTGCAACTAAAGCTCGTACGATGTACAATCTACCAGAACATCTATATCCAAAAGGTAATTTTAGATTCTGAGTGGTGAGGATATTTTTCAAAATTCTCAATAGTTTTCCAAAGAAAAACCGCTAAAATAATTATTATTAAAAATGATAAAATACGGATAAAACTATATACCGCGGATATTCTTCGCTATTCGGGTCAGATACTCTTAGTGGGTTAGTGGAATTTTAAAGAAACAATAAATCATTTCTTCAATAAGACGATTCTGAACGAGAAAAGTTAAAAATATAAAGATCAAAAATGGTCGTAATTTTCAACACACTTACCAAGAGTATCTGACCCGAAGAGCGAAGAATATCCGTGGTGCGAAGAGTGTCCGGCTTTCTTGTCTTTATTTTACTTTACTTCGCTTTACTTTACTTTACTTTTTTCTTCTTAAATAATAAATAAAAGAAAAAATATTTAATGAAAAAAAAAAATGTTAGAAAAAGATCCAAATTTTTTTTTCACATTTTCAAAATTTTTTTGCTCCAAAATCTTTCTTTTATAATTGTCTATTTATGTTTAAATTTTCATAAAGTTTGAATCAAAAAATGATGGTTTCCGAACCTTTTTGTCAAATTTTGGGTAGCTTTTTCAAAAAAAAAAAAAAAACTACCCAATGAAATCTGTCAAAGTTTGAAAATATTCTAGGTTCCATAGGTCATTTAAATCATTTTTTCTCGATTTGGTGGATCCATTCATATAAATATTTTATATAAATATTACTATAACTATTATAATCATTTTTCATAATTGAGTGATACGGATAATATCATTCGGCTTGGTTTCGTGTGTACAACAGCTGCTGCTGAAACAACGCCATATTACGAACGAATACGGGTCACATGGGCTTTTATTGCAATTTATCTCTAACCTCGAGAATGTATAAGTCATCGTTTTCACATCGCATAGGGAAAGAGGGGTTGAATACTTTGGATCGTTTACGTGCCCGCAATATACACCCCCACATATGTTATAAACCTGATTTACACCGCCACGTGATACGAACACTCACACACACTACATTTACATTTATATTTTAAAAAACGTGCATATTATTTGACAATATACCTATATAGGTACGATACGATTCCCTTTCTCCCAATCTTCCTGTCTATGGTGCACACATTCTTCGACTGACTCTACTATATATTATGAACACAAACTAATAATATACCATCAATACGACAATATTATATCCTCAGTTTAATATACGACCGCGTGCCAAAGGGTGCACACGGTGCAGGGTTTGTGCGCGTTTGTCGCCGCGCGCGTATACACCGAGTTCTTCCACACCGGAGTGTATGTGAGTGTGTGTGTTTTTTTTTTTTTTTTTCTGCTCCCCCTGTCAAAGGCCTTCAGCCATGAAACCCTCCCGACACCACGTCTGGCAACCACTTCCTATTTTGCCTCTTGCCTCAGCCCAAAAATCCATACGGTGTACATTATACGTAACGTGTATTATAGCTATGTGCTTACACACAAGCGCACGCGCCAACACACGTACACACGTACACACATACACGCGCGCGCGCACGCTCAAATACACACGCATACAAGCACACGTATACACGCGAAATACACGCACACGCAAGCGAACGAACGCACACACACACACACACACGCCGAGCGTGAACTGGGTGAGCGGAAGAAATGATGGGTGCGAAGTGTCGACGACGCCGCGGCGCCGTGCGGTCGAAAACCGATGGATTGGCCACGGCGGCGGCGGCGGCGGCGGTAGCGACAGTGGCGGCGGTATTGATTCCACTGGCGGCGGCGAGCGCGGACACCGCCACTGTCGCCTGAACCACGCGCGCCTGTGTCAGCCGCCGTCGTTGGCGTCTGTGGCGGTGGCGGCGTCTACCCACGCACAAGTCGACCGCACGCATTTTACATTATTGTATATATATATATTTATATCCTGCGATCACCGATCGGTCCGCTACCCAACAGCGTGGCCACCCTCTACACACACACACACACACACACACGCGCGCGCGCGCGCGCTCGTCCACCTCCTTCGCGGGGCACTTCCTACTCGCTCGTCCACCCCTAACCTTCTGGCCACATGCATCCGTTACATTACGTTTACGCGCTACCGTGTGGACGCCGCCGGGAGCGATGGCCAACGTTTCTCGCTATTTTTCCGTTTTATTCCCCCCCGGAATTGCGTGTGCCCCTCCCCGCCCCAATCGTCGACAAACTCACTCTCCGGCATCACGCTTTCGGAACAGTGCGTACGTGCGTGCGTGCGAGTCATTTTTACCTGCGCGCGCATCGTACTCTAGACCGGCGCGGCGGAGGTGGCGACCAGCACGTGCGCGCGCGAAAGCTCAATATACCGCTAACACTCGAAGACGTCACACACACACACATACACGCGTGCGCACGAGCTTATACACGCACACGCACACGTTCACGTGTATATATATATATATATATATACGTTACCTCATACCGCCTCACACTCATTTTGAATTGTTGTTCTGACGGAGGCATTTATTTGAGTGATTCGAAATTTTCGGTCCACATTTACACGTTGAACGTACCTATTATCGAAGTCATGCGATTCACTAAGATCAATAAGACCGGAATACGGCTTGTTTAATTCATCAAACAGCGAATTACGGTAATTACGATTTTCTATTTGTAAAAAACGAAAAAAAAAAATCACTATAACGACAAAATGACCGGAAAATCGATGACATTGTGTTTCGATTGTGTACGTAACAGAATTTTAACTACAATAATTAAAAATAAAGGCACCTTTTTCGATTTCGAACCGGTTCGTGACGTCACGAGGGGAACTCGTTTTATACCTATCAGGATTCACCAATTAGTTTCCACCCGGGTCCGTTTTGAAATTCGCAAATTTTTCGCGGCTTAAAACACTTTTGATACATTTTTTTTATACATTAATAAATAAACTGTATTTTTAATTTATGTTTGTCTTTAGTTACAAAATAATCATTCAAATTTTATGACACTTATGCTTAGTTTAGTTTGAAAAGTTACATTTCTTTAGGATTAACGATATTTCGGGTGAAGTTAGATAGGAAAACCAGAAGTGAATTTCCCATTAGGCACTGTAGGCTTATACAAGCACTTATAGACAGCTGTCTAAGGTGGCAACATTTGGGGGGGAGGGTCGGCAAATTCTGTAGTGTTTTTTAAAAAAATATCAAACGTATAAAAAAAAGGAAGTGGAAAATTAATTACTTTATATTGACGAAAAATAATTGTATAATAATGTGTGTATTTTTTTATGTTTTAATTTTTGTACATCGCATATGATATTATGATATACACCTATCTACTCGTATTTTAGTTCATTATAATTTAGGGACGGCAAATTTTTGGTGCCTATAGCCGTCAAAAAGATAAATCCATCTCTGAGGACAACCGATTTTCAATGTATTGGAACAAAAATTTAAACTAATATAATGACACATCAGGTCCAGCAGGGTGCCTAAAAAATGTGCCCGCAGATGACTCCTCATATATAGGTACTGCATACAATTTTTTTTACTACACCATTTCTTAATTTATTTATATTTATGTATTAACACATTTTCAATACGGTTTGAAAAACTATTAGCTGTACCATGTCAATCTTCTAGTTGGAAATTTTCGGGGAGGGGGATTGGTTTCAATTTCTAGATAACATGTTTTGTTTTTAATTTTTATAGCGTTCTCGCGTAATAAAATTGGTTCAACATTTTTTTCAACTTTTCACCCCCTCCGTGGAGGATCCCTATAGATAAAATATTGTATTGAATTGGTATGTTAGACAGGTAATTTCTAGTTATTCTGGACTTGAGTAAGAACCAGTGATAAATATTATATGCCATAAATTAGATTTTCATTAAATTGATTTTAGTTATTAAGTCGCATCTCCAAAAACAATGGTCATAGAAACTTGAATTTTTTGCCAATTATTAACAATAGATTTATACAGCTTTGATAACATTTTTAATAATATTTGCCTCTTTGAGCTAAATAAATTACTTTGGGAGTATAAAAAATATTTCGTTTGTTGAAAGTTTTTATTTCATCTAATTTTTAATCCGATACACATTTTTCTTTATATAAAGATTCATGACATAGAAAAATATGTATAAAAATCTTATAATGATATGCTGCGTGTGTTATTTTTTGACGAAGTACATTCCCAATTCAATGATGTATCATAAGTTTAAAGTAATATCATTTAATATTATCTTCACGTCAGAGTTAGCTAAACGTAAAATCGATAAAAAGGGAATTTCTAGTTCTCTTTATAGTTAGGTGAGCTAAAAATCTATTTCGTAACTGGGTGCATCCATATTTGGTTTCTTTTTTTTTTACATATTTTTGTATATATTAGAAATTAGTTGGTACTTTAAAGAGGTAATTTTTTTAATTTCTCAATTCTTCAATTATTTATTTTTTATTTTTTGAAAAAAACTACCCAAAATTTGACAAAAAGGACTCGGAAACCACCATTTTTGATTTAAATTTTATGAAAATTTAAAAATAAATAGACAATTATATAAAAAGGTATTGTTGGCGCAAGAAAATTTTGAAAATGTAAAAAAAAAATTTTGGACATTTTTCTAACATTTTTTTTCTCATTTCATTTTTTTTTCTTTATTTATTAGATAAAAAAAAAAAAAAGAAAAGTAAAGTAAAGTAAAACAAAGTTAAGTATAGACAAGAAAGCCGGACATATTCGCACCACGAATATTCTTAGGTCTTCGGGTTAGATACTGTAAGTGAGTGTGTTGAAAATGACGACTATTATTGTTCTTTATATTATCAACTTCTTTCGTTCAGAATCGTCTTATTGAAGAAATTATTTATAGTTTCTTTAAAATTATACATACCCTTCAAGAGTGTCTGACCCTAAGAGCGAAAAATATCCGTGGTACGAAGTATGTCCGGCTTTCTTGTTTATACTTTTTTTTAGTATTTAGTGTTTTTATGCATATTTAATGAATTTAAATGCTTGTTTTTGTGCATATTTTCAACGATTTTTGTGCATATTTTACCAATTCCACCTCTTAAAACTTCTCATCCCTAATAATGACCTATGTTTTTATTGTTTTTAAGAGGTAATAAAATATGAATTTCATTTATAGAAAATGATAAACAATATTCAACGATTAAATCCATACCATCAAATAGCACGGAAGTTCATAACTCTAACAATTCAAAAATAATTGGGAAGCTAGTTAAAGTCAACTTTTCAAAAACATGTACAACCATAACACCTCTGGTAAGTGGTAATTTTTTCGATTAAATTTTTACTCAATTATTGAACAATAAAATTAATTAGTTATATATTAAGTTGACTTATAAATAATAATAAACTAATAACGAAAATTGAAAGTAATGATAGATTCTCAAAGAAGTTTTTAAAGTATTAATACTCTAGTCTCAAATGTCTGCTATCAATTATATTTTAAAATATTTTAATATTAGTATCTTTTTCCTAATTGTTATCGATTCGATAAAGAAAAATAGGTATCTACTAAAAAACAGGCACCAATATTTCATTTTATTATACCATTTTTATTTTTATTTAATTTTCATGTATATTTATACATTTTCAATTTTAGTAATATTCCATTTTTCGGTAGAAAATGGAAAAAGTTGAAAAACTGAATTTGAATTTGGCTTCAAAACAAATTCAAAACCGTTTTCGTCTTCTTTATCACATCACATCATTAGATCGATCGGTATGTTTGGTAAAAAAATGATACTTCATTATTATAAATTGTATGTATGGTTGACGAAGGTGATTTTTCATCGAATCTAATCCCCCTAATAAAATTTTTAAACGATGTTTAATAATATTTAGTGTCAAAGGCGGATTCAGGGAGGGGACTGGGGGAGTGCCACACCGGTTATCAATAAATGTAATACATTTTCTTTGATTATTTGTTTTACATTGTATTTGATATTATCAATATTTGATGTTAAGTTTATTGACCAAGAATTAAAACACATAAAGACAGTTTAATTATTGTTTTAATACAAAAAAATCAATATATACAGAACCTGTTTAAAAAAAAAATTAAATCAATGCCACGAGCCATGCCCATAAGTCAAGACAAATATATACAGTATCCTATATCCACTAACAACCGTAATCCCGCTGAGAAATTCTGAGAATAACAATATAGAAATCATCTTGTATTATATGACATCTTATTATACACTTGTAAGTCATAACTGAATGATAATAAACTATACAAAACACGACAATTTGTTTGGATGTTCATCTATCATGAATTTATTTATAAAATATCTAAAAATAAACGATAATTTTTGAAATGTTCACAATATCGGTCTAATCACTTCTCATTCATCGCGGCCTCACGTGTTTCACCCCTTCCCGGGGAATTTAATTATTGATCTTTTTATTTATTTATATGTATAAAAGGATGCATTCATTGAAAAAGAAAGTGTTTAGACTGAAACTACCATGCAAAACTGTACGAATTTTGTTAGACGGGTTTTAATTTCGAAGACAGATTTCGCTTGATTGTAAAGTTTTTAGGTTTTAATAGAAGCGAATTTGAATATTCTCAAAAATTGTTAGTTTGATGATGAAAAAAACCGAACATACTTCGCACAATGAGTATTTTTTGTTCTTCGAGTGAGACTTGGTGAATGTGTTAAATTTTAAAGAAACGATAAACCATTTCCTTAATAAAATGATTCTGAGCGGAAATTTCATTATGGTAGTTTAGTACTTTACTGATGTAAAAATATTTAAAATTAAAACATAGTCGACTGAACACTGACCTGATGTTGATTAGGGGAGACATATATATCCTTCCCTTAAATGACGCCACTGAATTCAGGCTGAAATCTGACACGAACCACTGAAATCATTTGTTTATATTTTCGGTTTGCCTTAAAATCTAGCTTCTAGCAATCTAGCCGGATGCTATGATCGTTTATGACACGTTACAACGATCTGAAATTTGAAATTTTAAAGTGTTTGACTTTTCTTCATTTTTATGGTTTTTGAGATAAATGCTTTTTATTGGATTTTTCTGTTTTTTTTTTCTTCTTATTTTCTACTCAGCCAGCGGTCTTATGACGAAAATGCAGTGTGCATTTGTATCAAAACTAAAACTAGAAAGAGGATGTATGTCGTATACTTCTCACCTGGGGGTATTCTTCGCTCCTTGTGGGATAATGTTGTGGATGTATTGAATTTTAAAGAAACGATAAATTATTTCTTCAATAAGACGATTCTGAGTGGAGCTTTAGTTTATTCAAGGTAGTTTTACTTAAATATAATAAAGTTTGTTATGATAACAACAAAACTTAATTTTTTACTCGGCCAGTTTTATGTGTCACTATGATTATATAATTTTCATAATGTCTGGATTAAAAGAAAAATTTTAAAGACGTTTTTGTAAAATTTTGGGTAGTTTTTCCAATAATTTGGAAAAATATTGAAAATTTCAAAAATGACCTTCTAAAAGTAACATCTAGGGCAAAACATGAGTAAGAAAGTTGCTGGTCGAAACTTTTGGACAAGTATTTCTACATGAAAACGTGTAAACGTAAAAAAAATATACATCATTGTAAAAACCCTAGCTTTTTACGTCACTCAGAATCTAAAATGTGACTTAATCTGAGTATATTTTTATTGTGTTAATGGTGAATTAATAAAACGTAGTAAATTTAATTTTTGTCGAAACTTATTTCAAGGTTAATTAAACCAAATATGATTTTATACTAATAATTTAATAAATATTAGTTTATTAATCTCGTGTAAAGCTTCAGAACTTATGATTTCGTTTTTATAAATAACATTTTGTATTCTATTTATTGGATAATCGATAGGGTAGGTGCCTTTTCATTTGTATGGGGAGTACATCCGAATCAACAGGTTGCAGTAACAGCAGTATACTTTGTAGTAATAGTTGTGGCGGCAGTAGTAACTGCACGCACATAATTCTAATTATTCTCTCTCCCTATAAGTGTTTGAATAAATTCACCGCAAAAAAAGTGTTAAGACTCCATCCTCAGATAGAAAACAGGTATTCTCTTACTATTTGAATAATGTTATAATATATCAAAACAAATTGATAAATATTTAATGTGATATGAAATTATTAATTTTTATCTTAAAAATAAATATTCGATTTCAAAAACAAATATTAAGATTATTTTAAATTCAGAGCGGAGCGTTCGTAACTTGAGTGCGTTAAAATTATAATAAAATATTACAATAGGTATAAATTTTTTTTCTAAATTCAATAATAAGAAAAAAAATTTAATTTTTCTTATTTCATATTTGTTTAACAATATCATGTTTTTTACGGTAATGTTTTTCATCGAAAGAAATTAAACGTAATGTACTTGAAATCGAGAAAATATATTTTAATTTATTAACTATTTTTCATTTCGCTGCACTTTTAGATTCTGAACGAAGTGAAGAAGCTTATGTTTTTACAATGATGTTTATTTTTATTATTATTTTTTCTTCTTTCTTTTTTCTTCCTCTGTAAACACTTTTTCATATAGAAATGCTTGTACAAAAGTTTCGATCAGTAATTTTATAGATCCAAAATTACACCCAAATGCTACTTTAAAGAGGTCATTTTTCAAATTTCTCAATACTTTTTTCCAAAACGCGGAAAATCTGTCAAAAAATTGACAAAAAACGACAAAATATGCTATTACCGGAATTTCCGTAAAATTGAAAATTGCTGTTTAACAGAACTTCTAAAATAATACAGCTAAAGACTTGAAATTTTCACCAACTACTAAAAATTGTCGAGAAAACATCTCATAAAAATTTTAAAAAGATTTGATTAATTTTGAGTTAAATACAGCATTTTCGTATAAATTGTATTGAATGTTTGTTACAATAAAAAAAAATAATAACGTGGAATTTGACAGTGACTCTTTTAAATAATAAATTCCATTTTGACTCGATATTAAACAGTGCAATCCACAAATAACATTTGATTAAGAGTCTATTTTTTTTTGGCCTTTTCAAATTTGACATTGAATAAAACCAGTTTTCACTTAGATAAAATGTTAGAAAAATTTATAACATTAAAATGGCTTTAGCTTCAAGTTCTGCACGATTTCCTGTGTATAAGTGTACCCAAAATATTTCTGAAGAAGTTTCACTGAACTATTTGTTTAAGTATGTTATCTCAAGAAAGTTCAATTTATTGATTTTTTATGTCAGTAGACATTTTTACTGTCATTATATCTACTGTAAATAGTTGTTCAGTCCATTTACAATTTATTCGAATATCTTCAGGAAAATATTTGTCAACCGATTTATTTGAATTTATTTAATGTTCATTGATTATCTCAGTATTGTCTTCATACTTAATTTCATTGTAGTAATTTATTTTAAAAACTCACAAACGTTAACAAAATTATCAACATTTTCAGAATATTATATTTAAATATACGAATTTTTTCTTAAATTCATCTATTTTTTATTAGGTTTAATAGTAAATTATTATAATCGATGTCATATATCAGACATTGATGCCAGTATAATATGGATGATTTGATTTTAAGATGTTCATTATTTATGATTTGATATCCAGTAACTACTGGTAGTTGTCAAATCATATAAAGTCAAATTATCGTGACCAAATGTTTAAAAGATTATGTGACTAATATAATATAATAATTGGATCTCGACCCACCGGTTAAAAACCACTGGTCTAAAGTCACCTGAACAGTACAATTGATTCTGCGTAGCATAATTTTGCTATATTTTTCATTAGTTTAACGGAGACGTAACGCCTTCTAACCCTATATTTATATATTTTACATCTCAATCGAGGTAATATTAATTTATCTCAATTTATTTATTTTTAGACCACGTGAAACTTAGTGGCACGGCGCCATAGGGCACCGCGATGTACACTTTGGGAACCACTGGTTTAAACTATTGTTACTCCCTTTCGAAAAATCCGACCAAGAAATTACGTTTCTTATAAATCCTTTTATCCTTTTAAATCCTTTTGGGGTTGAATTATGAAAATATAGTATTTGGTTTTTTATTGTTTGTATTACAACGTATGCTTAGTTCGAAAAAATCCGATTAAGAAATGACGATTTTTTACCTTTTTAACCTTAAGGATTAAATTTTGGAAATCCTTTTTTTTTTTAGTGTTCATCTACTATTAGGTAATAGATATTAGTATTAGGAACTTCTGTGCAAAATTTCAAGTCTCTAGACCTAGCAGTTTGGATTGTGTCTAATCGATTAATCAAACTTTAAGCCTTCTTTTTACCCCTTTAGCAATTCAATTTTGAAAAATCCTTTTGTAGTGCTCATCTACGTTGTATAAAGAATATCTGTGTGAAATTTCAAGTTTCTAGACCCAGTGTGAGTTGATACTTCAGTCAGTCAGTTGATCCTTTTATATATATTTATATATATAGATCGAATACAAAAAGAGATAAGAAAAATAATAACACTTATTAATTAAAATGTAAGCAATCTTATGTAACCATCTAATATCGACGAAATTATAACGACTAGGGACGAAAAGAGACAGAATGGGGAACTTCATATTGACTGAATATACTCGTACACTGAAATGAGCAAGAGAAGTGGAGATTCACTGAGAACCGAAGAATCCTTACAGGTGCTTGTTATGTAGCCTCTGTATGTATATAATGTATATATGTGTGTATGTGTAATATATAGTTGTGGGACGTAGGTGAAGAGGGTTAGGGTTGATATTGTGGTAGTCGGGGTAGAAGGGGAGGTTTACTGACCCACGGCACCGTATTGATCACCGCCCCTCAGTACGGCCACCAGCCCTCCGGGGTGGTGGTGATCTCCCTTATCATCGACATGAGTGGTCGCACGTCAACGTATTGATCCCCCACTTCTTGAGTTCTTCGGTATATAGATATTATATATTATACACTATTTATATATAATATATATATATATATATATTGTATGTATGTATGTACATTAAGTAAAGCCTTACAGTGGTATGTACTGTTGTAAGGCTCCATAGTTTATTGACTTCGAATGAAAACGTGATTCTTACTTTATACCCTCTATTCTTTTGCATTCTACACACAAACGCATGATTTGTATGAAATATGAATATGAGTATATTTAAGTAATAATTTGATTTCATGTTCAGAGAAAACATCAGAAAGTTCACAAAAGAGCGGTGTATAATACAATTTTGGGAGAATTTGTTTTAAAAAAGAAATAATCATTATAACTTATGAAATGGATAGACTCGAAAGCATATTATTATCAATACTGATATCATTATTTTATTTAATAATGTAACTACATTAAAAAACTCATTTTCAAATACTGTTTAGGATATATATCTTATACACTTTGTATGTTGTATTAAAATTTGTAAATAATTGATTCATCATTGTAACAGCATTAAGACAAAAGTAAGCATAAACATTTTTTTTTTTTAGTTAGTTTTGAATAAAATATTTGCATTAATTCAAAAAACGAATAAAAGTAAAATAATCATTTCTTTAAGTGTTTACTATTACATTTCAATAACGATGTTTTAAAAATAACTAAAGTGCTATGTTTCTCAAAGCAAAATGATAATTAATTTAAAAAAGTATGAATTCGAACATATATATGTGTATATTATGTGTAATAATGTTTACTACAAAATTAAATTGAGTGTATAGCTTTTTTATGCATAACAAAGTTAAATTATATATATATATATAAAAATCAAGAAACATAGTTTTCAGTTTTATAAAGAATTTTGTAATAGATTCATGTATATAATTTGGATTTAGTTTTATAAATTAAAAACATTGTATGCTATAAAATTTAGTTATTATAATTCAAAATTTAAATAAAACGTAATGATAATTTTAATTAAATTTTCTTATATATTTAGGGTAGTTTAATTTATTTAATTAAAATGTACCTATGATTAATCATTTATGTACAATTTAATAATTACTCCATTTTTTGTTTATTTTTCACTCCTTGAAATGACAATACGTGAAAGCGACAACCATCACGGTCGGTCCGAATGGCACACCCACTTATGTTCTCTCGCATCTCCAACACATGCGTTCAACTCGCTCGCCTTATATTGTGTATATTTCTAATAAAAAAAAAAAAGAGTAAAACTAAAACATAATAAGTCTATTGTCACATCTGACTTTCGAACACACCATAATACCGGAGGGGATTTCTAAAAAATAAAAAATAAATGAAACACATCCTTACTTCTTTATTATGTACACGCATACTCGTTACTGTGGAAAGTACAGGCTATTGTTCATCTACTATGTAAACAAAATATTTAAAAAAATTTAGAGCATTTTTAAATCCGACAGTATTAGATTCTAATTAAAATGAAGAAGCTAGTGTTTTTACAATGATGTTTATTTTTTTTCTGTATTCACTTTTTTGTATGAATTTACTTGTCCAAAAATCTTGATCAAAAACTTTTTGAAATCGGATTTGCTTCTAGTTGGTACTTTAAAGAGGTCATTTTTTGAATTTATCAATTTGGAATTTTTTTTTTTTTTTTTGTAAAAAACTACCCAAAATTTGACAAAAAAGACTCGGACACCATAATTTTTTATCCAAACTTCATGAAAATTTAAACATAGATTAAGATTTACAATAATATAAAAAATATTTTGGCGGAAGAACATTTTGAAATTTTTTTTTTCACATTTTCAAAATTATCTTGCGCCAATTTTTTTTTATTATTGTCAACCTATGTTTAAATTTTCATAATGTTAGGATAAAAAACTGATGACTTTCGAGTCTTTTGTCAAATTTTGGGTAATTTTTTACAAAAAAAAAAAAAAATTGATGAATTTAGAAATTAAAAAAATGACCTCTTTAAAGTACCAACTAAAGGCAAATCCAGTTTCAAAAAGTTACTGATCGAAACATTTAGATAAGTAGATCTATACGAAAAAGTGTAAACAGAAAAAATAATAATAAAAAGCCGGACATACTTCGCACGATGGGTGTACTTCGCACGACGGGTGGTATTCTCTTGACGGGCGTATTAAATTTTAAAGAAACGATAAATCATTTCTTCAGTAAAACGATTCTGA
>JAIPRM010010679.1:0-13573 GCA_025469315.1 Stegophylla sp. TES_Ste_2020
TCATAAAATTCGGATCAAAAAATGATGGTTTCCGAGTCGTTTTTGTCAAATTTTGGGTAGTTTTTTCCAAAAAAAAATTGAAGAATTGAGAAATTAAAAAAATGACCTCTTTAAAGTACAATCTAGAGGTGAATCTGGTTTCAAAAAGTTATTGATCGAAACTTTTGGACATGTATTTCTATACGAAAAGTTGTACACAGAAAAAAAAAAAAAATAAATAAACATCATTGTAAAAACACTAGCTTCTTCACTTCGCTCAGAATCTAAAACATCATGTTATTAATTTATTAATAATTTTATTATTGATCACATGAATAATAGAAAATGATTGTCGACTAACATAAATAAAAAATAATATTATTTCTCGTATCTACAATTATTAATGATGTATAGAAGAAATTGTGTTTTTCTGCAATTTATTATTTAGTATTTTACCTACATAAAAAATATTAGAACAAAATAGACATTGATGATCCTTTCTAAGGAATTCAGTACTGAAGGTTAACGCTGCCTTTTTCTGTAACAGATAAAATAATAACAAAAACAACCATTGCTTCCCTCCTCCAACCAATGAACTCCCACTACCCACGACAGCAGCGGATCTCTATGTTTATATTTTGTCAGCTGATTTCTGTTTAATGATTACAGTGTACTACCTATATTACAACTGTTATGATTTTGCAATAGGCTATTTCGCAGTTATATATTTTTTTATAGCAGCAGCTGATTAATTTATAATAATAATAATAAAAAATTAAAATAAATACGTTCGGTTTGTGTACCACTCATGCGATTATCATTGTTCTTAATTAATTATTATTTATTACTGATTATTATTATTATTGTTGTTGTTCACTGTGAATGTCTTGTCGATCAAATGCCAATTGTGATTTGCACAATTTTTTCGTTCATCGAGCCTTCATCAGAGGGCATAACTTCCTAGATGTTTTAAGAGCCTATAGTGTATATAGTGTTAGTGTTTAGTTTGTACTTAGCGAGAAAAATGTTAACATTGGATGTTGTTCCTGAAAGATCTCTGGGATGCGAACAATGGGAATTCGTTCTGGGTAAGTATATCCATTTTGTCGTGCTGTATTCCTTTAGTTTTTACCCTGTTTTGTTGAAGTCCTTGAAAACTGTATTTATGCTTAAGGGAAAGACTGGGGTTATATACCTCTGGATTGTATACTCATATATTTTGTTTGATTAATCTCCTTTTACAGATATTTGACTAATTCAAACAGGTTTCATACTTTCCTATGTGTATAAAATGATTAGTTTAGAAAGTGCAGCATATTGCAGCTTATGTTAGACGATGAATTGCTGCTATACTGTTCATTGATATTTTATTTGCTAATAAAGGTATATTTGAGCGAGAGTGTTAAGTTTTTTGTAATTTTTTTTATTTTAAACTATTATGAAGTCTTTAATTATTAGGCTTAAATATTTTATTTTAGTTATTGATAGATTTAGTTTTTTACCTGGCATAATATGAACTTTTTATTTCTTCAAAGTAAGTTTCTAATGAATGCATTTTATTAGATACCTAGTTATTGGCATTAAAACTTTGAACTAAATTAAGAGATTCATATCGTTCCTGAGTATATGTTTTAACCACATTCTGTATCCAAATTTTTCTTATTATATAAAATAAAAAATGTGTGTCCAATTTAATCATTCATATGGGTCAGTTACATATTTTAACTGCCCCTTCATTATATGTATTACTAATATTTTAAAATAGGTATTTAGTACTTAAGTCTCATATATACCTAATATATTTCAACTTCGCAACAATAACTTAAATAATGTTATTTTGGTTTAAGGTATGCATTTCTGTCAAGCTGTAGCAATAATACAATCTCAAGTTGGCATTATTAAAGGGGTTCAAGTTTTGTATAGCGATAAAGTACATAATTTATATTATATATTATATATATATAATTTAACAGCAGAAAAATATTCTGTGATTTAAATTTGTTATACTTGTGTTTTCAATAAAGTTGTTAAGACACATATTCTTATTATTTTACAGAACCCTTTAGATATTGATCTCATATTGGACCTTCCTCAAGATGGCATTCGATTTATATTTCATCCTGTATTTCAACGTTTAAAGGTATATGTTAAAATATAAAACTATAAAAATATAAAACTTCTTATTTTATTCATATTATTTTCAGATGATTGAAATTGTTAACCTTAAAAATATTAAACTAAGATATTGGCAAGTACTTAATTACATTATTAGTAATGTATAAATGTTTATATTTGACTAATAAAAATAGCCATTAGTCTTTCATTCTATATTTTAATAATTGTACAGTGGCATGATGTTCAATGCTCCAGAAGTGATGCCTACCATTCAACAAGTAGAACATACATTTGGTGCTACTCATCCTGGAGTTTTTGATGCTGAAAAACAAACCTTTACATTGAACTTTCGAGGAATCTCATTTTGTTTCAATGTAGATTCAAAATTTCAGGTATGACTCTTATAACCATAAATACATATCATTGATAGAGAACCTATTCTTCTTCTTCAGCTTAACGGTCCATTCTGGACCAGCGCTGCCATCAAAATCTCTTTCCATCTATCTCTCTGATACGCTGTTTCTAAAGTTGAGTTCTGGTCTATCATTGCTAGATCTTTGGCAACTACGTCAATCCATCGGGTTTTGGGTCGTCCTAGGGATCTCGTTTTATTTATTTTATTGATTAGCACATTTTTAATTAACTGCCCATCTGCTCTCCATACATGCCCAAACCATTCTAATCGTTTTCTCCTAATAAAAGAGAGTATGTTTGGCTTATTATAAAGAATATTTGAACCTATATATTATATATATCTCAAAAAAATTGATTTTGTGATACTTTTTTGAAATTTTATAATGTTATATATGAAAATAATAGAAATTATTTTGAAAATACTATAATGTTACAATCAAAGATCACTATTATTATGTATTAAAAAAATAATAATCATTTACCAATTTGTAAAACTTAATTTTATAAACATATTTTAGTCTTTCCTGAATATATACATTTTTTGAGATTATTAGTCTCCTATTAATGACATTATACTATCAGGGTTCTTTACAACATATGTTCATCACATTTTAACTCAATATATTGCATACATTTGAATATTGTTTTTGTTTACTATTTAAAAAAACGGAATATTTTTGCATCATAGGTATTCTTTGTACCTAAAGTGGGATCTTTTTGGCAGGTGTATTGATTTTAAAGAAACAACAAATAATTTCTTCTGTAAAACGGTTTTAGGAGGAACTTTAATTGATATATAGCAGTAATTGTCAGTATGTTTAACTTATTGTTTATTTAACTCATTTGGTAACAGAATAATCCATGTCCAATTCATTATTTGTGTAAATGATCAAATTTGTATAATTAGTATTGATTTGTATAATATAACGTAAATGTTGAAATAAAAATTATTTATTTACATACAACATTTACAACAAACAAAAATCAATTTTTCATATATGCCCTTACACTTCATGAATATTTCTAGTCTTAAAGTATTTCTGTACAAAAAAATGTTCACTGGAGAAAAAAATATAAATAAAATAAACATCATTGTAAAATCATCATCATCTTCTTTTCTTTGCTCAGAATCTAATACTCGTAAAATGATCTTTTATGAAGGTGAACTTCTACAATTATTATTTTAATAACTTTTTACCTAAACATGACTAATTATAAAATCTATGGAATTAAATTTTATAGGCCGGTACTGCTCAATGTGGACTGGGATCATTACAGTTTGCTAGTGGGGCATCTCCGAATGTGAATCGTGTTATTATATTCTCTGGCAATCCACTTCCTGGCCAAGATATTCTGAATGTTCCATCACATCCTTTATCTTGTTATAAAGGATTAACTTATTTAGAACGATTAGAAGTGCAAAGAGATCATAAAAATACAAATGGATTTATGATTCAATTATATTTGGAAGGATCTGGTAAGTATATACAGAACTATGATTATTTATAACTTGATAGTTTTCATCAAATCTATGAATAACCAATTAGGTTCAAATCGTGGTCGTAAAGTATCTTATAATCGTGAAATCCATTTTGGAATGTCATGTCAAGATGTTACCTCTATGTTAGGCACCCCTTCACAAGTATTTTATAAATCTGAGGATAAAATGAAAATACATTCACCAAATGTTCATAGGCATATATCTGTTCCTAGACGATCAGATTATTTTTTCAATTATTTTACTTTGGGTTTTGTAAGTACCTATTAATTATAAAATATACTTTACATAAGAATGATTAAATGTTTATTGAAATAAATTATAGGATATTCTTTTCGATGCCAAAACACACAAGGTTAAAAAATTTATTGTACACACTAATTTCCCTGGTCATTATAATTTCAATATGTAAGTATATTTAAAGTTTAAATATTTTAATAGTTTTCTAATTATTATTTGTTTTTGTATAGCTACCATAGATGTGAGTTTAACATTGCATTGTCTTCAGAAAAATCAAAGTATAATTTGTCCAATGATTGTAAAAAGTATAATGATAAAAAATCAAAACCAATTATTGTGAATACGTATACCAAATGGGATGAAATATCTGAAAGACTAACACACAGTGAAAGACCAGTAGTATTAAATCGTGGATCATCAGAAAACTCTACTAATCCATTTGGATCAACGTTTTGCTATGGTTACCAAGATATGGTTTTTGAAGTTATGCAAAATCAACATATTGCTTCAATAACATTTTATAAGAATGAATTTGATGAAAATGTATGACAAAAATTAGTCGCCACATCATACCCAGTGGCCGTTAAGTTTTTTTTATAAGCAATCAGTCTTTTACCATGACTAACAGTATTTAAAAAAATTAAATAAAAAATATGATATATATATATATATATATATATATATATATATATTGCGTATATAATTTAAGTACGAAAAAAAAAATATATACATAATAATAAGAAAATATTTATTTTAATGTATGTGTACATACATTTTATTAATGTGGTATATTTAGTTTGGAATTCAGACATTTTCATAATATGGTCATATAGAAATATTTTTAAGAATAAAATCATATTTTGTTAAAAGTTAAAGATATTCCAAATATTTTCGGGAAAAAAATTGTGTTCAAGTAGTTTTAGACTGAGAATATTAATATTTTGTGTAAATAACAGAGATTTTTTTAGCTTAACATTTTTGTTTAAAGTTTTCTTTATATTTTGCTGTAAGTGTGTAAGCACATCATATTGTATAGTTATTTTAATGTACTAAAAATATATTTATATGTATAGAAACTTGACAATTTTAATTACCACTGTCTAATTTATTTAGTTAATAACTATTTTTTATTACATAAAATTTAATTTAGTCAAATCTACTTAATTAGATCATTTAACATTAATATAAAAGTGTGATGTATGATCTCAATTATAATAATTTATCACATTTTTTAATTTTTTTTAACTCTAATTACACAAAGAAAGTAATAGAGTAATCTTTATTTATCAGACTTATATTTATGTATTTTCAAATGAATAAAATTATAATTGTTCATTATATTTGAATTTAAATTATCTTAAATATGGCTTCACAATATATTAACATTTTGTGATAGCAATATTATATACTTGTTGAATTATGATTTTGTGTTAAATACATTTTTAATTGTTACAAGTTATTAAAAAATGTCTAATATATAAACTATTTCTTGACTTGTTACAACAACCCAAAGTATTTTTATACCTATAACACAAATATTTTTTAAAATTATTTATTATTTTTATTTTATCATTTTGAATAAAACATTCTTTTTATAGTACACTCTGTAGCAGGCAAGTAATAATTGAAGGGTATGTGGGAAAACATGATATGTGATGTAAAATTTTCTGGTAGCGGTGTCATATGCTATTTACCTTTAAAATTATATCTACACTTGATTAGATGTCTTAATCTTAGGTCAGTGGTTCTTAACTGGTGTTCCGTGTACTGGGGTAAGTTTTTCTCCTAAATTTAAAACTCTGAAGGCTATAGGACACTTGTAAGACTAAATATATGTTATAGATAAGTCCTGGTCAACAGGTAGAAAAATTAAACAAATAAAGAATATAACTTACAGATCCAAACTGAGATGATGGTTTGGATGATCTATGCTCACATTTTTTTTTTTAATTTGACAAATTGTAATTCTTGACAAAATACACATTATTTTTTCAGAAGTTTTTATAAAAATAAAAATATGAATAAAAATGTTTTTCTGCGTGAAATTTTCTCAGCTCATCAAAAAAAAAAAAAAATACATTTTTATAAGTTAAGTTATATTTAACTCTGTAAATTAAGTTTTACTTCAACAGAGTAAATTTTACTAAAACTATACGAAAAGTTCATGTTGGAATCTCTTTCAAATTACCAGAATTAAAAAAAAATTCAAAATATATTTAACGATTTTGAATTTTTATTGATTCTGGCCATTTTTACAGAGATTATATAGTGAATTTCAATTACATTTAGTGAAATTTCTCAGCTTTCCAAGAAAAAAAAATATATGAGCAATGCCATAAACCTTTTTTTTTAAATTAAAACTCAATTTTCAAATTTAAAATAACTTCTAGAAAAAAATCGATTTTTTTTTTCGAAAAGCTGAGAAAATTTCACACAGAAAACCATATTCCATAAAATATAGTAAAAAAAAAAAAAAATTAAAAATAATAATAAATGTGATGAAATGTTCCATTTAATAACAAAATATTCTGAAATTATGGATGACAAAATCTGTAAAAAAAAAATTGGATATGCATATTTTATCGAAGACCAAAATCTGTGTCGATTTTAAAAAATTCTGAGGATGGATCATCCAAACCTTCTTAATTTGGTGAATCCGCACAAAAAATTTTCACAAAAATGTTTATTTTTTTTTCTGTAAACATTGTTTTATATAGAAGTATTTGGTCAAAAGTTTTGAGCAACAACTTTTTAAATCAAAATCTGCCTCTAGATGATACTTTTAAAAGATAATTATTTGAAATCCGAATAGTTTTTTTCAAAATAGGACAAATTACCCAAAATTTGATAAAAACGCCTTTAAAACTTATTTTTTTTTCAATTCAAATTAAAAAAAATAATTAAAATATAGATATACAACAATAAGAGAAAAGTTTTGGTGCAAAACAATTATTAATAAGTGAAAAATAATTTTTTTTCTAATTTTAAAAACTATATTTTTAAGTAAAATTGTTTTAAACTAAAGTTCCCCTCAGAAATGTTATACTAAAGAAGTAGTAATAAATAGTTTTTATAAAATTCAATATACCCACAAAGAGTATTCTATACGAGAAGTGAAAGTTGTCCGGCTTTTTTATTTTTAATAAGAAGTAACTCGAGTTACAAATTTTTTGATGGAAAAAAAAATGAATAAATTTAACTTAAGTTGCATCTTTTTACTTGGGAAATGATGATTTAATACAGGATAACATAATTCAAGATACATATTTTTTAATGGAAAAGACAATTTTAAGAAATTCTTTGATAGACTGGATGAGCATGAATGCATTTATAGAGAAACCAATTATTTAGGTAGATATTTTTGGTAATGGCGCATTACCCCAATAAAAAACCATAGGTTATATCAAAGTGCTGCTTCATATTATGGGTATTCTTCACTACCTCAGAAGGGATGTCTTAGAGGATATGTCAAATTTTAAAGAAACAAATTATTTCTACAATAAAACAAATTTGAACGGAGCTTTAGGTAATACACAATAATTGTCAATTTTATATTCAGTATGTTTATTAATTGCTATTTTATAACAGAAAATAATTCATTTCCATTTCATTATTTGTGTAAATCATATATTTTGTACAATACCTTATGTAATAATGACAGAATTTTACTATTATTTGGATTAATCGTTATTTGAACTATAATTTTAACTTTAAACGCTTGTAAAAAAATATTTATTGAACCAATTTTTATGAAAATTATACTCTATATAGAAAAACACAAGAGGAATATTTTAGTTAAGGAAAATTTTAATCGCATTAAGAATTAATTGTGTTATGAATGTTGTTTTGATAAAAAAAAGTTTTACGTAAAAATTACTACTTTCATGCCGAATCAAAAAATGGTGATAGATAAAAAAATACAGCCTTAGATCTTCAATATTTTTTTCAGTATCGTTAGTAATATCATGGATGACACAAGGTGTGCTAAAAATACAATCACAACAAAATTATAACACAGAATCAATAAAGGTAGCTGGGTATTTAATATGAAGTATTGTTATTTGTTATATCTTACTTACAATCTATCCAAATTTTATCACTGATAAAGTACTTTTCAACACTATGATATGATATATCATAGTCCGTGCTTTTCAAGATTTAAGCCATAAACTAAGATATACAGGACTGAACTCTAATGGTAGGAGGAGGCGGGTGTTACAGTCAGGTAATCTTGCACATTTGTACTACGGTGAACATATCACCATTATTATTAACTAACATCTAAATCTATTAATAACACCGAAATTATGTAAACAAATATTATTTGGGCAGGTTTGTATGCTTTTTGAATATCTAATACTATTACTATTATTATTTATTTATTCTGCGCTATTACCATAGATAATCTATTCTAACACTGTTAATCACGAACTAAGATATCTTAGTTCGTGCTGTTAATGAATAATTAAATTGTAATCTGTACTACCCATGTGGCGTGTATTTAGTTTACATTATTTAAAATGGGCCGATTATGTAGTGTGTTGAATTGCCCGACACGTAATTCTAAAGGTCCCCATCTGCAACGTGCGACATTGTTTTCAGTGCCAAAAGATGAGGGTTTGAAGTGTCAGTGGGTTGACATAGTTTGTGCAGTTAATAATCGTGAAACAAACATCAAATTTGAGTGTGAAAAACATTTTAAACCAGAAGATGTTAAAAGAATATACTATGGTTCTAAAAACTTTAATACTTAGGTATAGAAAAATTATGTCAATTGACGAGTTACATAAAAAGTTTACGCATACTTTAATTTAAATGTAATGTAATTAGTCATTATTATTGTAGGCTATAGGTTTATTGTACATTTTACTTATATTATATATTTAAAATCAAAGTTTGTAACATTGAATAATTATATATCACGTTTAGAATTATAGGGATCAATCAAAAATAAGTACTAAACAAAAAAAATTTTCGAAATTAGTAAAACATTAAATATAAGTCATTAATATGTAATAATAAGTAATATATTTTCAAAATATCGGTATTCCAACTACCTACTATTAGTATATTTATATACCTATGTTCGAAGAGTTAGAATAAAATAAAACAATTTATAAATGTTGTAAAAAAAGTTTGTCTATTTTAATGAATCAATGGTAGTTCATTACTTCAGTTAAACCGACAGAGTGCGCCACGTACACAAAAGCAAAAGTACTGGACCTCGATATCAATTAGTTGTAACCAGTGAGTCCTGTATATTTTAGTTCGTGATTTAAGCAATACTTTTTTTGGAGTGGGTGATAACAGAATAATCTATTTAAATATTTATGAAAATGAATAATTTTGACCCGTTTAAACTCTTAAAATTGACAAAACTAATTTTAACAAAAGCGAAAATATTATTTGACTTATATACAGATTTTACCTAATCATAACCTTAAAAAATTAAGATCAATATTTTTCTTTGTTAAAAGATTCTCCATTTACCAAAATTTACCTTTTTCACTATTAATGTCATTTAAACATCGTACCCAAGCTCGAAAATTTTCATAGTTATTCATTTCATTTTTTTTAAAACAAAAAATTGTCAACATGTTACAAATGTTTCAAATATTTATTTAAATATATAGGTTTTTTAATTAACATGAAATACTGACACATAACACGTAAATGAGGTTTAGTTTTCTGTGTCAACATCTTCATTGCTCTTCATGGAACTTCACTACTTTTTTGTTTATAAGTATAAAATATTGTATGTGTTGCAGCTAAACAAAGATTGAGAAACAGTATCCAAAAACAAAAACCAAAAAAAATTTGCAAACTAAAAAGTTGCCCAATGAAATTTTTGGATTAGTATTTCTACCCAAAAAATGTATGTATACATAAAAGAAAACAAAACTTCGTAAAGCCAATGCATTCTTTGTTTCACACAGAATCTTAAATTAATTATGATGCTTATGATATTAAATTCATAATTATTAGTATTATTTTTAAGAAATAGTTGTTAATAACTATTAATAATTATTTTAATTCAAAATTAAATACTTAATATACAGTCAAATTCGCTTATAATGATCTTCAAGGGGTCTAGGGAATCTGATCGTTATAACCAAACTTTGCTATATCCGGATATAAAATGTAACTTGATTTTTTTTTAAAATTGATTTATTATACACATTTTTTACTATATAATTGTATTTAGGATTACATATTTTAACATTCAACGTATTTATAATTTTTAATCAAAGTACATATTATATGTCTACGATTTGTTTGAAAAATAATACATTATAGTGGTTTGTTTATAATTTGAATAAGATTTTTTAATAAAATCAGAAATATTGTTTAATGCCACTGTTTCTTCTGGCGTATTTATGTCACTGTTTACCGAAACAAAAGTACACACCTGATCAATATAAAAATACATTTCCGAAATTAAGAGTACTTTAAATACGATTTCATAAGAAAAATATAAAGAATTATCGCTTTGAACAAAATCAAATTTTCTTTATAATGTACATATTATTAGTCGTTATAAAAACCAATTTTCGTTTCAAAATAACATCACTATATCCGGATTATCGTTATAACCAACATAGTTGTATCCGAATAATAGTACCACACATAACATATAAAACCAACCAAATACATTGCTTAGAATCGTTTTACACAAAATATTGTTATATATGGCATCGCTATAAGCGAATTTGACTGTAATAGGTAATAATTTAATTTTATAATTGTCATCATCAACATTATTATAACACAAAAAGGAAAATTAAATCAATAAAATAGGGATAGTACTAGTTACAATATACATCACAATATTATGAACATGATGGTGTGGTATAAAAGGTTAACCAACACATTTGACCAACTAATTGTATATATCGAGTAAGGCACATTTTATAAAACATACATCATTTTTTTATATTATAATTATCTTTTTTCTGCATAAATATTCTACATACAATAAAAAAATCAAAATATAGTGTTATATTATAGATAATTGAATGTTATATAGGCTACATTTATTAAAAAGCCGGACATACTTCGCACGATGGGTGTGATTCTCTTGACGGGTGTATTTAATTTTAAAGAAACGATAAATCATTTCTTCAATAAAACAATTCTGAACGAAGGAAGTTAATAATATAAAAAATAAAATGAAAAAAAAAAATGTTAGAAAAATGTCCAACATTTTTTTTTCACATTTTCTTGCGCCAAAATCTTTCTTATATGATTTTCTATCTATGTTTAAATTTTCATAAAATTCGGGTCAAAAAATGATGGTTTCCGAGTCAATTTTGTCAAATTTTGGGTAGTTTTTTCCAAAAAAAAAAAAAAAAATGAAGAATTGAGAAATTCAAAAAATGACCTCTCTAAAGTTCAATCTAGAGGCAAATCTGGTTACAAAAAGTTATTGGTTAAAACTTTTGAACATGTATTTCTATACGAAAAGTTGTACACAGAAAAAAAAAATAAACATCATTGTAAAAACACTAGCTTCTACACTTCATTCAGAATCTAAAATTGTACATTATAAACTGACACATTTTACATAATATATTTTAAAAATTAAAAATATAGTGTAGTATTATATGTAATAAGAATAAATTTTTATAAAAATAATTTACATGAACATGTCATTTAAAATTTTAATTAATACTGCAAATTTTAAGCAATACATATAATTGTCTCAGGGCTGTTTGGTTTTCTTTATTTAGAAGATAAGATTTAGATTTATAGATTAAGGTTTTGACGTTTTATGTACTATTTTATTTTAGCTTAGCTGAATCTGACAAAGAAATATGAATTTATGATATTTACCTTAAAGTTGATTAAAATTTTATTTACAGTGCGACATAATCATGATTAAGAAATCTTTAATTGTAAGCAGAATGGGATCCAGAAGTAAAACCATTCAGAAAGGATAACACAGACAATCAGTAACAGCTTAATCACATAAAATAACTTTTCTAAAATGCCATCAAATATCAAATTAATAAAGTATGTTTTATAATTGAATTTTTGACATTATATATATTATATATTAGTACTTTCAGTTTAATGTCTATAAGCTGTTTGGATTCAGCTTAATGTTTGAATCCCGGTTAACTATAACTGGTGTAAGTAATTTTATACACTGGTAGCCTTGAAAATATCTTACATTAACACAGATTTGTATTTGGAGAAGAAATTTATACTGGGTCATTTATTCTGAAAATTAATTAAAATCTGTAGAATTTTCCTTAATTGGAAATTTAATTAAATAAATATTAACTTAAAATGTTGGTACAAATTCAAAATTATAACAATTATTACTTTTTGACAGAATTATTGAATAATACTTAGATAATTTGTACTTTATTATCTCATTTAATTATTAAAACCAATAAAATAAATAAAAATATACAATCATCTGTTTTAAACATTTAATCATTTAACATGCATTTTTATTGAGTTATTGCTCATAATGAACTGTTAACTAAACAATAAAATACAACCAGAAACAAAACAGTGATTTTTGTTCAACATTAATACATTTCAAATTGTTTATTATATATTTATTTAATAAATAATAGTAATTGTTTTTGTATATAACCCTACATGCATTTTCTAAATCTGATTATCAAACTAATTTTGCAATAAAATAAACAGTATAAAACATTAATAAAAATGATGAATATTGTTTTTAAATTATAATGAATATTTCTAAAGCTCCATATCTAAATTTTTAAGATGCCATAAATCCCAAAAAACAGAAATTTGGCACCAGTATTAATTCACTGATACTAATTACAGTGAGTTCCGCTTAATGTGATCACTGGTTTATAGAATCAACCGTTTATTAGAATCAAAAACGAAAATCCCAAACCAAATTGTATGCTACTAATGTTAAATTGACCTTTTATTAGAATCACTAAGTACCGGATAATTGAATCACTTTTATGAACAATCTTATCATTTTTATGGTATCTCAAACTGATTAATTTATAAAAACCATTTTATTTTTGAATTTATCAGTATTATTGTATATCGTTGTACATTATGTCAATCAATTATCTTTGTATGTCGCGGCGTCGTGTACTTGTGTCATTTAGTTTATTCGGTTTATTGTTCCTGATCAGACGTATTTTATTTAAAACATGAATATGATTTTTAATTTAATTTAATTTAATTTAATTTCAGGCTTATTTATATATTAATATTATTTTATTTTATTCAAAATTTAATTTTATTTCAAGCATAAATGTAGAATCATTAAATAAAAAAATGTAAAAATCAATAATTTTATTAAAAAATTATAATTATGTATATATG